>JAKSZP010007986.1:0-200136 GCA_022478985.1 Massospora cicadina | reverse complement strand
GGGCAACAGTGGAGCTGTTAGTCCGAGTGGCTCGAGAATAGTGCTGGCACAGCCTATAGGCTACAATGTGAGCTTATCATCTAATAAACTAAATACGTTAGCGAAGCACGGGTATTTGGATGTTAGGTTTATATATTTTAAAAACCTGCCTAATTTGGTTCACCTAATTAATAATATACTTTTGGCAAGTTAAGTAATAGTTGCTTTAGTAGTTTGGAAGATATGTCATACTCAATGATTTTAAATATAAAATATGTTTCGGGTAGCAGTTTGGTGTTATTTGATTGATTCGATAGTGTTTTTTTGTTTGGCCGAGTGGTTAATGGCTTTTGTATGAATCTATAAGACACAGTTTAGCTTTGAGGGGTGATTAGTTATTGGTTGTTTTGATAAGTTCATTGAGGTTTACCTGAGTGGTTTTTGGTTGATTCGATTGAGCAATTAGATTTGGCAGAGTGGTTTTGTTTATCTATAATATAAAATCTAAATTAATAAATTGAAAATCTGAAATTTTATAGACACCATAGCAAAGCACGGGTAAATCGGCTAGTAAGATATAATTTGTATTTGTGAGCAAAATTCTATAATTCAGTTTAAAATATGGCGCCGACTTCAAAAAAGGATTTTATTGAGTAGGCTTGGTTTCTCGATTATTGAAGATGAGCATCCAAACTGGTCCAGTATTTTCAGTTATGCGAGAACAAACAGAAAAAAGCATACAGGTCGAATTGAGAACCTTCTCCTTTTTCAAAGTCGGTTAAAAATGACACCACACTTATATCTCTGAGTCTAATATTTAGGGAGTTAGTAGGGCAAGATGATACAGACTTTTTCGCTAATGTACAAGTTTCTGTTCTGGTACCCATATTCTTAGGTGTGATTTTAAAGACGTTTCACATCAAAATAAGAAAGTATAGCGTTCTATAATAAAGGTAAATTATGGAACACTAGTTATATATTTATTAGCTAATACTTTGACTTAGAGTGAAGTAAAAGTTAGTTATGACTATACTATATTAAAGTAATTATAATACAGATAACTAGATCTGATTGGATGATACCAATGTTTAGAATGTAGCAGGTTAATTATTACTGATTTAATCTATTATTTATGAAAGACCGTAGATATTTTTCTGAAAGTGAAATATGGAAAGGTTTAGATCGGTGTATTCCCCCTTTAGGTTGGGACCACCTAGTGCTAAAAAGAAATATGGAAAGGTTTGGAAGCTGTGGCTGATGTAGGATACTGAGAGAAGATAGTTTGGTAAATGGGGTCATAGTGTAGATTCTCTGGGTGAAACGGCAGGGTGCATCAAATTAAATCTAGTTTTATTCATAAGCGGTGTTACCCGGCGTTGCTCGGGTTTATGAGCTCGCACTGACAGCCTAAAGGCTGTGCCAGCACTACACTTGAGCCACTCGGACTAACAGCTTTGTTGCCCTCGTGGCTGGTGAGTTGGTTATCCTACTACTTAATCTACTTAAAACTCTGACTGATTTTTGTTTAGTTTCGAGTGAGCAATTTAGTGAATTATTCGATAATATTCATAAATTTTCACCCGCTCGACTAAATAGATTGAACCTATCAGATTCGATTAGTTTCAGGTGAGCAATTTGGTGAATTATTAGATAATATTTGCCAATTCTCACCCACTCACCCAAATAGATTGAACCCATACTCGATAGTTTCAGATTCGATCTTATTTGCCAATTTTCACCCACTCACCCAAATAGATTAAACTTATCTGACTCGATTAGCTTCAGGCAATTTGGTGAATTATTCAATGATATTTGTCAATTCGATAATTTCAGATTCGATAAGATTTGCCAATTCTCACCCACTCACCCAAATAGATTGACCCTATCAGACTTGAAGGTTTCAGATGTCAGTCAGTACATAACTAAATCAGTCAGTGAAATTTTTTATTAAGTAGATATCTGGACTGGGTCCAAGTGTAAACTATAAGCAACTTGGAATAAATAGTACTGAGTATATAAATTATAAATACCTATTATAAGTCAGTTAAAATATGGTACCGACTTCAAAAAGGGTTTTATTGACTAGGCTTAATTTATCGATTATTTTATACTTTTTAGAGCTTTTTTTAAAGGAGGTTCTTTTTTTCCCAAAAAAACTTTACCCCCAGCTCTTTTCCCTCAAAAAATTAGTGCATTTTTTAAAGTGGCTCTTTTTCCTACTTTTATTAAATATTTCTATCTTTATATATCCTTTTTGACCCCTTACTATCTATATATAAATGAATATCTGTCTGTGTGTATGTCCCGAATGCATTCCTATACCATTCATCCAATTGTGATGAAACTTTGGTGAGTTGTTGTGTGCATGCCTGAAAAAGGTTTATGAATTTTAAAAAAATATTATTTTAATAGTAAAATAAAAAATTTTATATGTAACAAGTGAAAATCCTATATATACTTTGATGGTATTCACTATATTGTTACAGCTGAGCAGTTTAATATTCAGCTGATTTGATATTTTAAATGGTTTTAAGTGGTTAGTGGTCATTCAGGTATTTAACAAGTTTATCTAAGTCAAAACTTTGAATTAAAAGTCCAATTGATTTTAAGAATACCTCCTCTAGCATAATCAGCTCAATCCCTCTCTTTCACAAATATCACTTTTTATAACAAAAAGTGAATTGAACAAGAATTGAGAGAGCAATCAACTGCCATAATGCACTGCAATTTTATAGAGCAGTGAACAAAGGCTAACCAAGCGTAGGGAAGTCTAGCCACCCATCTGTGCGCAGCACATAGAAACGGATGACTTGCCCATGCTGATAGTGAGTTTTATTAAGAATAATACCAAGGTTGCTGAGATGGATGAACCATCTGCTGACCTTCCCACCTGCCCAAGCCCCGACATGACTAGAAATGGGGCTGGGCATTCCACCATGTATGCGCCAAGTAACAAACTGGCAACACAAATGACAACAAAATGAGCAAACATGTTGATGGGTCACAAAGCCCTAATGAATAGTGCAAATGATGGGGTTGACTCCCTAGGATCGATGCCCACCAACACCCAGACAACAAGCGCAACCTTCCAGGAGTGAGGACTGATGCCAAGAACAGCAGAGTCAGGAATATTCCCCAGTGAACCTCAATCAGCAGGGGAGACTGGGGCCTCACAGGGTGAGAAAATTCTTGCCGATAATACAAAAAACCTGGATGAGGTATTGATAGGATCTGAAACTGACTCAGATTCAAATAACAAAAATTGGCAATTCAAACCAATGGTGTCAAGCAATAAAAAGCTTTCTTCTGATATGGAGAAACTTACTGAATCAGCTCAGGGTATTTGGGTGAAGAACAAGTCGGATGCCAATCCTGAAACAGCCCAGTTGGGGGAGCTAATGGTCCCCAACCAAAATCAATTCAGTAGCATGAGTAACTCATTGGGTGGAATGCCTGATAAACAATTGGGCACAATCTCTGATGAAGGCATTTTGACAGGGGGCTATAGCTTGACAATGCATTGACAGCTGATACTGAATATCCAATCACTGAACCAAGCCGATCCATTGAGGACCAACCAAAGTGGGGGTGACTCTATATTGGGGACTGAATCTGAGGGATCAGACACCCAAGAGGGATCAGCAAAAAAACTTAAAGTATTACTAGAAGGGGCAGAAACCCTGACAGCAGTCAAGTTGATGGCCAGGGCCCCATTTAATTTACACCGATCCAGTCAGACATGTTAGCATGTTGAGGCGTGTCTGCCCACAAGGTCAAACAATGGGAGGCCCTCCAGTTTCCATACTCTATGGCAACTCAGTGGGTCTCTAAAGGAATCAAGCCAGCTATTGTGGTTATATGTCACAACCATAAATTTTCTGCCGGAGTGGTCAAATGCTGGATCAACACCCAAATCTTGATTAATATGGCGGTACAATTCAAGGCGTCCCAAGTTCGAACCAAAGATGCCCTGGAGTGGATAAAAATCCCATTGGACTATAAGGTGATAGAGGCTGCCTTCTGCAAAGATTTAAAACTGGTGGATGCAAAAGCCTGGATAGAGGCTGGCATTGACCTATTAAATACGATGGAATACAACAAGGTGGGCATTATGGCATGTTATACCCAAGCTGTCAGGAGCTTGGGCCTCAACCTAATAAATTTAGCCAAATATGCTAGATGTTTCCCGAATGCATCTATGGCCCTCAAATGGGCCAGACACTCCATTCCATTGAATATGGCACTGGAATGGTATAACACTACCTTCTCCCCAGAGGAGGCACTACTTGTGGATTGCAGCTGGGTTCAAGGCAACTGAGGCCTTACACTGGTTGTATACCCATATTTCACCTGCCACCACATCAGACCTGATGAAAGTGGGCTGGACAAAGGAAAAGGCAGTGGAATGTGGACCCTTTTGGGATTGGTCGCTGGAAGAGGCCATCAACTGGTCCACCAACAGATTCACACTGACGGAGATGAAATACTTGTTCTGAGCAGGGGCCAGTATGGACCTAGTGTGTGAATGGGCAGAATTGGGGGTGACCAAGCCAATTTATGAAACCCTCAGAGGCTGCTCATTTCCTATTGCAAAGTGGAAAATATGGTGCAACGCCGCAACACTCACTGAGGCTTCAGACTGGGACACAGCGGGGTTCACCCCCCAATCAGCCCAACTGTGGATGGAGCACAAGATCTCACCACAGGCAGCAACAGCGATGAAAGGGGTCACGACCCCAGACTTGGGCTGAGAATAGCTCAAAGCGGGGATCTGCATCAAAACTATCCAGGATTGGAAGCAATCTTTCCCGGAACCAACAATAGCTGCCCCATATGCCACCAAAAGCTTCACCCCCTCAGAAGCATTTCAGTGGTGTGAAGCGGGGGTTCCAGCGGACATGGCATGGGTATTCACAGATGGGAGCTGGAACAGCATTACTGTAAAGGGTTTGGTGTCAGTGTAGCTTGATTACGCTGGAGGTCCTCCAACAATACCTCCACCCAACATGCGGCCCAGAATCCACTCTCAAATGGTACTGACTGGGGTTCTCACCAGCGGATGCCCTAGAGTGGCAGAGCCTGGAGATTGGAGTGCAAATAGCTAAAAGTATCAACCGCCATGGTATCAACAGTCGCCAACTCAAAGCATTACTCAGCCAGGGTTTCAGCCTCAACAAATCAGTAAGTTGGATTCTGAAGGGAAAGACCCCCGCTGATGTACCCAAACCAAGCACAAAATTAAAATCGCTCAGCGCAGCAGCGGCGCGTACTGAGGACAAAACCTGGAATGGAGCAGGGAGCCACATCAAATACATCCATCAATTGATCAGTGGGGGCTTTACAGATTGCTAGGCACCAAAATCGTATCTTAAAGATGCTATTCAAATCCACCTACAACTAGTGGAGGAGGAAGAATGGTCCAATTTAATTCTGTCAATTTACCAGGAACTAAACAAAGTCCTAGCTGGAGGGGACTTCAATCATCACTGGGCCCCCAAATGGGGATATATAGATATAGTGATCCCAGGCGAGTTGGACTGCAAGAAGCTCCTTAAAATCGGCATCAAGTACAAGGGGATTTATCTGCAAATGGAGCTGACCAGATATGCCAACCAAACGGCAAGGTGGGTTACCTTCCAGAACCTCCCCACCAACTGTGAACAGGAGTGAGTGTATGAAGCGATCTGGACCAGGTTGTCATAAAATGGGGAAGTATGCAAATTCTGCCTAGCTGGTGGATATTACATTGCAAAGTGCCTCCGCCCTCAGACAGTGGAAGCGCTGTACAAACTGGCCCCCTGGATGAAACTGAATAAGATTGCTCTACCCAGATTCATCTGCCTGCCTGGCCTTGATAGGGTAGCATATGTCGAACAGGAGGATGCCAAACAAGTGTGCCAGTTCTGCTATCAGATTGGCCACACTATGGTTCAATGCCATCATTGTAAAGGTAAAACTACTCGGGAGTACAAATATGACCCCATTGGGGGAATTACCAAGGTGGGCACCAAGACCTTCCTCCACCTGAAAGCCAGAGAATGGATCCCGCAAAACTTAATGGAGGTAGCGGATATGAAATGCCAATGACAAGAATTAGACCTGGCACACAGAGAGGCGTGGGAATGGGAAACGGCAAAATGACCTGAAGCAGATGACAAACCGTTTATAAATCTGAGCCCCAAATCTTATGCAATGTATGAGGGAACCAGCCCAGGACTGGCAGAAAAACGTACAACCCAAGCAGAATGGACAGTCTGGGAGTCGGAGAGATGGCAGAAGGCAAACCCAAAGAGTTCTTCCAAGCATGGGTGGCCACAGGATTCCAACAAGTCAAAATTGAAGCCTGACAAGATGAAAGGGAATAAAAAATGAATCGGAAGTCATTGGCAAATGAGCCCAAGGTGACCAGAGAAAACTTTGCAGGAAATTCAAGATTGACAAAATCAGCTAGGCAATTGCCGACTAAAAAATTGAGTTCTGCTGATAAGATCAAATGAAGAGGTGCAAATCTGGCTGATGGATGAGGGAAAATCCACTGATCCACCTGAAGAAAACAAGGGGCACCCAGACCCAATCATAAAACCATCCCCATTAACCATCGACAGGGAGATGGGGATGGCGACTGAATTCCCAGTGTACAGGATGCCCAAGAACATAATCCCAGTTCCAACCAACTGACCCTGAAAACCAAATATTGCACCCTGCCAACTTTCGATACCACCACCAACAACCAACCTGACCTCTGAACATGACTCAATTCACAACCTGGACAACACTAAACCTCATATCCATGGGTCAGGCAGCCAGAAATGAGGATAACAACTACAAATGCTTGGGGGATGGCAAGCATACAAATGAGGAGGAGGAAAATGCACCACTTAAAAACTAATAATAATATTGACCTAATTTTTATTTCAGAAACACAAGCTGGTAACCAAAAAGAAATGGTGCCAAGCTCAAACTGCAACGCAAAAAACCATCTGTGGTCCCGCCAGATAGGCTACCAAGCCCTATGGACGGACCACGTGGCAATAGTCACAATGGACAAAAAAATAGACCTAGAATTCATGGAAGAAACTCACGCTGGTAGGATCTTGATAGCAATGTTACAAACAGAGAAACTGGCAGGAGCATACGGGTGGTAGCAGTCTACACCCCACCAAAGCTCCATAAAACTGTTTTTTTGGGATTTCTTAGTGGAAGTGCCATCTGAAGTGATGACCGTAATAGCAGGTGACCTGAACTGCTGGATGAATGCAAGTTGGGATACATACCTGACGAGTAAATGACCCAACAGTAAAGCCAATGAGATGCTCAATTACCTAATTAAATTGGGGATGTGCCTAATGATTGATGAAGAGGATGACCTGGCCAATATAACATGGTGGACATATGATGCCGCTGGATCCCCACTGTCAGGATCATGGTTATACTACATCCTCATATCATCAGACCTCAGGCCAATGATGTCCAACAGTGAGGTTAGCATAAATGCCAAAAGTGACCACATGGTCATCCAGGTGGAGATTGACCTTGAGGAACCATGAGTGGCAACTGGCACCAGCCACGCTGAGGAATGGGGATTGGTGCTAAATGGTTGACGCAGGACTGTATCAACTGGTAGCGCATCTGGACAACTGCCTGGAGTTGGACCTGCTAGAACGATGGACCTGGATCAAAGCGAAGATGAAACATGATAGTATAAAGTTTGAAAAAGTGACCTCCTACAAGCGAACTGCTGCCGTGAAGCAACTGAAGTCTAAATTAGAAAGGCTGAGGCTCACCCGCTGGGACATCAAAGACTGGTGGAGCGAATACTGAACAACACACAAAAAGTATTGGGCCATAATGATGAAGCAAGACTCAGAGAGATGGACTAATGCAACTTGCCGATATCAGAGCCTAGTGGGGACAATGACCAAAGAGGGCCTTAAACACCTCAAGGAAATCTGGACTAAGGCTAGGGTATGGGAAATGGTGACAGCGGATGGGGAAGTATCAACATACCCCAAAATGATCAAGCGTGAAGTCGAGCTTTCTTATGGCAATCTATTCTGACAGCGAGAAATGAGCAAATTGGTGACAAAAACCCTTATTGACCTGGCCAAGCCAGCACTGGGTGGCTGTACGCCGGAAGACATCACCAAGCTATCCACCAAAATCTCTATTGATGAAGTTAAGAGGGCGCTAAAGGAGTTGCTAAGAATGAAAGCACCAGGCCCCAACAATATGTGTGCAGAAATATATAGCATATTCCAAGACCACATCACGCCAGAGCTCAAAGCCCTCTTTAACCACTGTTTGACCCATGGCAAACAAGTTTCAGGAGGACATGAGACCTGAATTGTACTTCTGTACAAAAAAGGCCTCAGATGCCAACTTCAGAACTGGCGCCCAATTGCACTATTGAATGCCAATTATAAACTGCTCACACGCATACTATCAAATCAGCTGATGGCAACAGCACCACACACACTCCATAGGGCCTAACACAGTTTCATTAAAGGCCGTAGTATATGGGATAGCATAGGTTCAGTCCAGAGCATACTCCAGGATATAAGGGGCATCAAATAAGGATACCTTATGTTCCTCAACATGGAGAAGATGTATGACTGAGTAGCGTGGTCATTTCTACATGAGGCACTGAAGGCGGTTGGTATCCTCGACACGTTTTGGGTATGGATAATGACACTATACTCAGGTCTGGTAACAAAGGTTATGGTCATGGATGGTGCAACCAACGAAATATCTGTTGGGCAAGGTCTCCGCCAAGGAGACCTATGTCACCAATACTCTTCAACTTTGCAGCTAACATTCTACTGGCGGCAGCGGACACAAAACTTCAGGGTTTAGTCCACCTAACCAAATGCCACTGAATATGCTAGTATTTGTGTATGATATAGTTGTAGGAATAAGCTCCTCAACTGACCTCCAGGGTACCAAGGATCCATTAAACCTTTACCAGCTTGCATCGAATGCAAAAATAAATTTGGCAAAAACCTCAGTGATGAGGGCCAGCAACCTGAACTTCAGCCTGCCAACTGACACAACGCTGATTACGAGCTCCCAGACAGTCTGATACCTTGGGATACTCTTCAACGACAAGGGACCAGCTGTACTGGGGACCAAACAAGATGTATTGACAAGCTTATTATTCCAAATGTCATGCTGGAAAAGCGCCAGACTATGCCTCAAGGAGAAAGTGCAGGCAATAAACATCTTCATCTTCTCAAAGCTATAATATGCTGCTCAAATGCTGCTGATGAGCCCAAACCTAGAGAAGAAAATCAGGTCAATGCTCCAAACTTTCCTGTGGTTCAAGGTGAAGGCGGCACCAATTCTATTGGAAGCCCTGTTGAAACCAAAGAATGAAGTAGGCATGGGCCTACTGGACTTCAAATCTCACACCCTGCGCATATGGGGGAAGTCATTTCTGGAGCTAGCACAGATGCACATGCGCTGCCCGACTCTAGCATAGGGCGTGAACTGGGCAAGGGCTCAAGGCCTCCAAGAGCCAGTCTGCACCTGATTGTTATGCAATTGGATGGTGAACCACCCAAAGATAACCTCATGAAAAGGAGCCCCACACTACTGGTGACTCTGCAATTGGGCTGTGCTCCAGGATGGGTGGTCATTCAAAAAATCAGACCGAGAGGCTGACCAAATTAAAAGGGATGTCAAAGCACATAATTCTACAATGATTACTGCAACAAGCTGGGAGGAACGTAACCAAATCGCTGACAAATATGCAACCAAGTTGATCAGAATTAGGTACAAATCAACGCTGATAGAATATGGGGATCCGCTCCTGAAACCAGGGCGCAATATGCCCACCCACCCACGAATCTTTAATGACTGGACTACTGAAGGCCACAACACCAACTACCTGACAAAGGAATTGATTTTGGGCCTGAACTCCTGCTTGGTTACAGCCAAACAGCAGTCAGTAATATGGCGGATCCTTAATCAGGCATTCAAATTGGACAAGCACAGTGGGCCAGATTACCAGCACAAAGAATGCCCCATATGTGCTGAACTGGAAGCAGACATAGCCCACCATTACTATGAATGCGCCGTGTTTAAAGAATACTGGTCTACGATGTGCTACATCCTATCAGGCATACAATTGCCACTGGGAATACATCCATTGCAGGACCTGTTCTTTACAAAAACCCTGAGAATGGCTCCAATCCAACTACGAGCCTTCATTTACCATTATTGTGTATGGGTAATTCACTGTGCACTTGTTGCCAAGGTTATGAGCAATGAGCGCCCCCATCACAGAGGTTTGGTATTGAAGACCATTCAGATTATCTCTGATCAGCTCCGCCAGATCTCAAAATTCTTGCGCATAATCCCCAGGTGTTATAAAGCCACACGTTTGGCTTTCCCCACTGGATCACTCATCGTACATGATGAGGCAACTAATTGACTGAGAATCAAATGTCCTGTAAGCCCACTGATGCTAGAACTGTGGCTAGTGATGGCGATCACCAATCAGCAATGGTCAGAGGTGCTAGAACTCTAGCAGCCCAATCCCCAGTTTTTTTACCCCCAGCTGAATCGCCTGTATTCCACCCTCCCCTCTTACTTTCCCTTAAATTTATTTATAAAGTATGGAGTTTAAAAAAATCTAGCATAATTGGATCAGCTTTTGGCTCTAAACTTCAACTCTATAAAAGGTCAGTTGTTTGAATCCTGGCGTAATCACTTTTTATACACTTTTCTCAAACTTCCTGTCAATTCTGTCTATCTTTCTGTAATTAAATCTTACAAGCTCTATTTCAGACAACTATTGTCAATATTAATTAAACTACATTTTCATTATTTACAACATGAAACTCCGTTGCAAAGCATTGGTATACTGCTAGTTAACTAATATTTGCTAAATCTCTTTACTTGCTCAAATAGATTGAACCTTTCAGACTTGAAAGTTTCAGATTTATAATATTTGGCAATTCTCACCCACTCACCCAAATAGATTGAACCTATCATACTCAAAATATCCAGATGTCAGTCAGTCAGTGAAATTTTTTCATTAAGTAGATATCAAAAGGGCTCAGAAGAGATGGATAATTGTGGGACTAATACAACACTGGATAAACTTAATTCTGGCATTAGTGAAGCGATAGCTTCAAAGCACTTTTGATATGTCATATGGCTGGGGGGTATATTCAAAATCCAGGTAGTATGAGCTCATAGCAGGATGAGCTTAAATCATTATAGATGGCTATTGTTTTTGCATAGTTTACTAATAAACTCATCTAAATTTAAAAAAATGAATTATTTTAGATAGCATTCAGTAAACTTACCATAGATTGACTAATAAAAATAACCAAATTTAATAAAATGAATTACTGTAGATGGCAATCAGTAAATTCAGCATACACTGACCAATAAAATCACCTAATTTTGTTCTTTGAATTATTGTAGATGGCAATCAGTAAATTTAGTATAATTTTGACCAATAAAATTAACTAAATTTGATAAAATGAATTATTAGTATATTTGTTTATAAGATACTAAATAAAATATATCTACAATGAATTTTTTATAAAGATATGTTAAGGGGTCAAAAAATTATATAGAGATAGCAAATTTTAATAAAAAGTAGGAAAAAGAGCCACTTTTAAAATGCACTAATTTTTTTTTTTGGGGGGGAAACTAGGGGTAGAGTTTTTTGGGAAAAAAGAATCTTCTTGAAAATTTTTTTGGGAAAAAGGAACCTTCTTAAAAATATTTTTTATGAAAAAAAACCTCCTTAAAAAAATCTTTAAAAAGTATGAAATAATTGAGAAATCATGCCTCTTCAATAAAACCCTTTTTGAAGTCAGACCATCTTCCAACCTGACTTATAGAATTTTGCTCACAAATACAAATTATATCTTATGTCTGGATTGGGTCCAAGTGTAAACTATAAGCAGCTTAGAATATACAGTGCTGAGTATATACATTAAAAATGCCTATTATAATTTAGTTAAAATATGGTGCCAACTTCAAAAAGGGTTAAATTAGGAGGCTTAATTTTTCAATTATTTTATACTTTTTGGAGCTTTTTTTAGAGGAGGTTCTTTTATCCCTAAAATTTTTTTACTATATATGATCAGCTTGCTGATATAACCTTGAGTTTGTATCGTGGGCAAGCAGATTGGCAGGGAGGGGGCACAGCACTGATTGGCAAAACTGGCACTCTGGCTCCTTTCCATTAAGTGTAACTCACAACTGACATAGTAGCATGGTAATACATGTGTTTGTGTATAGAGTTTGTAGAGATTAATCAATTTTAAGTAATAAGTGTATTTTGGACAATATTAATATGTAAAAACTTAAGGTAAGCATGTAAAAAACTGTAGAAACTCAATATGTCAGCCTCAGCCCATATAAAGCCAGCCAAAATTATAAATTATGTATATCAATTGAAAGAGGAGCTATGGATCACACACAGGTATCCCAATTCTGGTGCTGAGTGAGTGAGACTGTTTAAGGAGCATTGCAAAGCTGGCGTGGTGCAGTCAGTGAACAATGCTAATAGCTCAAGCGCCTCTACAGCTGCTGTCCCCACTCTAATGGACATAATGATTGAAGATAACACTCATACATCTGTCAAAGATGTCACCAAGCTGATGGATATCAACATTGCTCAAATTGATGCAATGCAGGACCATTGGCATGCAGCAGACAAACACTTCAAGGAGGCATTTAAACCTAATCTGTTTGGTCTATTTTGAAGTATCTGTGATTAACTTTGGTTCAACAGAGTTTTAAAAAAAAAGAGAAATCTCATAACATTTCTCTTCTTCAGACTAGATTTCCTGGTAAAATGTAGTGGAATATTGTTTATGAAGTACCTGTACATATATATAAATATATATCCCAAAAAGTCAGCTTAATATGTTAAGCTATACCTTTATCAATTGCTACTGCCATAATTAAAAACTTAACAAAAGTATTAACAAGCTCTTGACCAGACTTAGAGAGTCCAATCAATCTCTGTGGCAACTTCAATAATTAATGGTACAACAGCTACCTAGTTGACTTCACAAAGAAAAGCTTTGGCCTCAACTACATGCCCACAAAACCAACAATTTTAGGAAATGCCAATATCAATTGTATGTTAACCAGACACATTGATCATTATGTATTGTGGAGAGAGTGTCTTTAATTTTCCTGAAAATACCTATTATTAAAAACAAGATGCTTACACCTAAGATGGTGTTCCCAACAACAGCGCTTATAAAAGAAATCTAGGCACTGGCATAAGAGTGTACTTAAGGTCATCAAAAGGTAGCATAGTATAGATAGATATAAATAAATAAATAAGGTTAATTATTGTAAGAGATGACCAACAAAGAGATTAGTTAGGGCAAAACTTATTTAATAAATTTTGGAAAATCTGAGCTTCAACCACTTTGATAGCTTGAAAACAGCTCTGGCTAATGGGACAATATACCACTAATGGTAATTTTGTGCTAAAGTATGCCCAAACTAAAAGTTTTTATTTTTAACCAAACCCTATCACCATTTATAATTAAAGCTTAGTAAATAAATTTTATCCATATTTAGAATTTAATTTAATGAACTGTCATAGTTTAATGTATAGCTGGTAATTTTTACCCCATAAATGTAACATTTGGGCTACTATTGTAATTCTGGAAACCCAACCTCTTGGGCTAGATTAGGGAAAGTTCCCTTATATAGGAAAGAAGGGTTCTAAGGTACCTATGGAGCCCTTGTTTCAACTGTGTGACTTGTAACATGTTGTTGATGAGTGCTGGGTAACTGCTTTATCCCTAAACCTACCTACTCTAACACTCTTTTCTGCTTCTTCCCTTGTTTAAAAGATCAAGGGGCCTGTAGGAAGGATGTTCTGTCCAGAAGCTACCAACAGGACCCCCACCCTCATCTGATCCCCACCCTGTCACCCCCCACCCCGTAAAAACTGCAAAATTGATCCTAAAACTCTTCAAAGCTTTAGTAAGTCAGAAAAGCTAGTTTGGGTCATGGATTTTGAGATTCTGGGTCATACGGCACTGACCCAAGTTGAGAATATGTTTCCAAGGAATTTTTTTAATTTAAATTTAAATTAATCAAAATCATTTCTACCAAAAACTAATTATGCAAGATTATGACCCAAGATAGTCCACTCAAGTTTAGATTGGTGAGAGTACCACCCTGCTGATCCAGGAATTATATTGTCAGAGCTTTTACAACCTCATACATAAGCTATCTGATGACCTTTCAAACTCAGGCTGCTCATTTCAAGCACTTTAAAAGCCTATTACAAGCCATCCCTAAATCTCTTCCCACCACTAAGTACAAATGACAATCACCTCATCTAGGGTCAGTTGTCAGTTAATTTAATTTATTTAATGATTAAATAAAAATCTGGTTACCAAAAATTTTCTCTGTGGAATCTGCTAGCCTACCTCCTACCAAATTTTTCTTTTTGGACCCAACTAAACATGCGCAATCAGCATTATGAAACCAAAGATTGTTGAGTGGGCACATAATCCAATAATACAGTGACTCTCTGTGTGCTAGCTGAAGTCATCTGGAATTATATTTCTTATCTGCTTCTTTAATTTACCACCCAAGAAGGACTCCCCACTATTCCAGATCAAGTTTGCCAATCTACCATGGGTTTTGCGTGATCTGGTCAATCAAAAAACTTAAAACCATCACTTGGGATGGTTATTGTTATCCGCCTAACTTACCTCACCGCCACCACCTGTTTTGCTTTATCTAGATAATATAAGGTCTCCCACTCCACTGATTTTGAGAAGTTGTTCATGTTATGATCACCCCTCCTTGCATCCTGGAGGCGAAGCCCAGGCGCTGGATCATCTAGAGCATTTGCTTGGGGTGGTATGTCTTAATTAACATTAACAAATCAATCCGCCATTTGAATTACTTTTACAGGTCTGCGTGGTATCTCAAAACACCCCAACAACCACGAGACAATACCCAAGCCCACCATATATTTGAATCATGCCAATTCATTATGATTTTTGAACCTGATCCTCACTTACGCAGGCCAACAATTTTCAAAAAACCTAAGGATATTTTTTATATATAACTGAACCTGAAAGTTTTGATACTGAGTCTAAAGGTCAGCAACTGCAAAATCAGGAGGATTGTTCATCCTCCATGCTTCTTTACCATTGGAGGGTTTCCCCATCAAGGCCCGCAGTTGCCCCCATTGCAGTCATCTGGTTTGCTATAGGGGCCTTTGGTAAGTCAATTAACTTTTACTACCCTCACAGGAGCCAAAGGGCGTCCCTATTCAAGTCATTAGGGTGCTATGTATCTGGCATTTTGAGCATTTCACTGGGTTGTCACACACCCAGATTGGAAGCTCAGTCTCACTTTAATTAGCAGAATCCATGATATAATGAACTGACCAATAACCTTTGCACTCTTTTCCCTTATCATGGGACCAGGCGGAGCAGTTGCTTATATGTTCACAATGAAACTACATCCCCTCTGTGACCTGGTCTTCTCTTGTTGATCGTTTATTTCACTCTACAGAAATTAAACAATTTATATTGTCACATAGGCAATGACCACACAGCACCAGAAAATCAGGCGTATTCTTTAGTAGGTGTGTTTGTAGTGGTGATTTCACCAGTTCCCTCACCAAAAGTTGCAGAACAGGTGCTCGATGCCCTGGCGGAACTTCATGTGTGCTTTGCAGCTGGGATTCTCAATCTATACTCCTACTAATGCATAAAGAAGTGTGGCCCTCTTAGATGTCTTGGATGGAGAGGCTCTTGCTGGGTTATAGGTGTGCTATGCTCTAAGAACAAAATGGGGAATCATGCTACCCTAATAATATAGTATCTACTGCAGGACAAGCACCTGAATCTATAGCATCCCGCCTCTTTTACCTCTTCACTCTATACCAGAGTGTCGATGATATGTATTCTCTTATAGAAGGCTTCACAGCATTGGTTCCTTCAGTTGGGATCCCTATTGACATTGCGTTTTCAGCTTTTAGAGCAGCCTTGGACCCAACTGCAGCCATCGATTCCTCATGAGATCCTATTCCAATATCTATGGAGGCAGCATTTTCTTTAGTGTATATGATTATGGAAAAACTCCTCCATAAACCATACCCTCAGTGGCAGCCATGTCATTCTATCATTCACCTGGTCCCCCTCTTGATAGTTCGTCTCAGTTGAAGACGTCATGCCCTGTCTTTTCAGGAAATAAAGGTCCAGGAAAGATTTCCTCTAGAGTTGCAATGTTATCCCCTTATTCTCAGGGCACCTTAGAGTAGCAATGTGCCAGTTAAGAATTTCTTTCTCGCTACAACTGAAGAGGATCTGATTGTAAAATTGGACCCAGAAAATCCTACTTTAACACACCACCTAAACGCCCAAGTGGAAGCTCACGCAGATCATTATCAGGAAACTGATCTTCATACCACCAATTTAAGTCCTACTCCTAACACTTCAATTCCACTTGTTGCATAAGATCACAAAGGTTCATCTGAGATGTTGACCCCAGAGCCTTCCTCCCCTGCAATTGAGATGAATAAGGCTATAGCCGTAGATCCTACTAACCTCATCTTGTGTGTGGACCCTGAGAACCTCATAGATGATCCCTTCAAGAGTACTCAATATAATTAACATGTGAACAAGGGTCCTCTCCTCATCATGGGTGCGGCTCCACCTTCCACTGCCCTATAGTTTTCCATGACCATTAAATAGGATCAAACTTACTTCTTTATTCCAATTTTTTTTATAAAAGGGATGAGTGAGGTTACAGTGCAAATAATCATTGTTACAGGGGCATCAGGCAACTTCATGGATCTAAGAGTTGCTCACTCACTATACCTGCACACTGTGCTAGCCCCTTCTATATTGAACGCTCATCTTATACAATGACCTTTCATACCATTCAGCGTCCAGTGCATCTCCCCATCTCATAAATTCTGCCTTTGCGACCACTTTTCAGCAGTGCTTGATCTACTGTACCCAGTCATCTTGGGGTAGTCTGGTGGCATCAGCAGGTGAACATCAACCTGGATCTCAACCCCTTATCGTTTGTTAATAATAGTGTAGTGGAAAATTCCCACTGATTGAAACACTCACAACAGAGGCTTCACTTAGCTCAATTTATCATTCTAAGCTGTCTCCTTTGGACATCCCCTAAAATTCCTGTTTTCCTGGCCCCATACAAGGATGTATTTGACATGAGTCTTGCAACCTGACTCCCACCACATTCAGAATATGACCTTCCTTCCAGCTGACAGTGCATCTTGTCAAGATTAACTGTCCGTTATACCCATACAATGAGGAGGAAGACAGGGCGTTGGGTATATGGTTGGATGATATGCTATTTTAAGGATAGATTATCAATAATTCTATCCCACAGCCTCACTTGTAGTCTTTGACCAGAAGGTTGATGTGACCTTACAGCATTGTATGGACTATTGTCATGTAAATAATGTGACGGTTCCAAATCCATATCCTCTTCTATTGAAACAAACCATCGCCCAGGCACTGCTAAATAACGGGGTTTCTCAGAACTAAACCTGGTTAAACGCCTTCAATCAGGTGAGATCAAGGTGTGCCAAGAGTGGCTCACAGCCATTAAGATAAGGCGTGGAATATTTCAATTCAAGGTGATGCCCTTTGGGTTGAAGAATGCTCCAGCAACTTTCCAAAACTTATTTAGTGATGTCCTAGGGAATCAAGATTTACTTGCGCTGTCACTTACATTGATCAATTACTTGATCCAGTCTCCAATTCATGAGCAGAATGCCAAGGTCTTGGAGGCCAAGATGGCAGCCCTCCTCAAGGCAGGTGTAAAAATTTATTGGTTTGGGTTATTATCGGCAAACAACCCCAATAAACTTATTACTGCACAGGCTTAGTTCTTGTGCACTTTGTTTACATTGTATAGTATATGATATTATAGGTTGATAATAGTATGGCGACTATTATCAATAGTTGAGTGGAATTCTTATATCTTGGCCCAAAGCTCAGCCAGTATTCCCACTTAAAATACTTGGGATGTCTTGATATAGGGATTCATTCCCTCGTTCTGTCCAACCCTATCTTCTCTGAGATTCCCTGGTGACAGTCACTTCAGTCCAACAAACAGTCAGCAGCAATCCCCAATTGTTTCTCCTTCTTCTCTAGATCCCCGCTCATAGCTTTACTTTTTTCCTTAAGAGTCTCCCAATTATCACACACAGCAATATTATCCTTGAGATGAATAAAAAATTGAAAGCTGATGATAATTTACTACTTGAACTATATACCAGATGAAAACTATAAGACTATATATCTGTGATATGATCTAACTGTTTACTGTTTTTACTATAGAACTTGTTTTTTGTTATGAGTGATTTATAGGTAATTTATAGTGGGGATTTGGTCATCTAACCCTCGGTTGACACCTCTTTGATGAAGCGGCAGCCGTTGCCATTGATTCACCCATCCTCATCTCAGCAGCAATAATCTTCCCCATCCTGGCTAGGATTCCGTCATTAGACATCCTCAAAACCTAAAAGGAAAGAGTTGGAAAAAGTGTCCCTAATGTTTTCCTCTCAATCCAAGCGAACCAACCATACTTGGCTAGCAACCTGCTTAGATAATGAGAATTATTACCCATTAAGGCAGGTCGCACACCAACTGATTGATTCACTAGTTTCAGGAAGCATCACTCGCCTCACAACTTACTACTCATTACCAATCAGTCAGTGATAAAACTCAACCAATCCCAATCAGTACACCTGATAGTTAATCACTATCAGATGCCCCTATTTCGTCGGCAACTCCACCCAACGAGATCTTAAGTATTCATCAGGATCAATCCCTGACAGATATGACCAGGCAAATATCCCAAAATACCCCAAACATAGTTACTCCAAAATTAGGGTTCACCAATTTCCAATTCAGCTCACATTAGGAAATTATCTCTTAGCAATCCCTGGTAATCTAGCAGGCTAGGAATATGAGCAAAAATCCCAACACATCCACCCTCTTTCCTAGATTTCCAGCGAGAAAAGGACTGGGGCATGAGAACACCACTTTGGACACTTGATCAACTACTTCATTGGCTCAAGCAGAGTATGATCGTCAATACTAAATGCTTATCAGGATGACCTTCAGCATGCGGCGCTCTTCCTCTTCCTCCTCATTACTGCCTACTCAGAGTGCAGTCCCCACAATCTATTGTCATGTCGGGCTGATCAATTTACTTGTAACAATTTTAGTCCTGGGATCCAGTTTTCCCCCATCAGGGCATATGACCCGTTTTCATATTCAGGATTCTTGGTCCAGCATCCTAAAATTCCTGATTTTCTCCCTCGTCCTAGACAGGAGAATCTTGGCATCAATGTTCATCAATGGCTTAATTAAGAATACTTATTTATGTTTGCCCTTGTTATTTCTCACATAACCTCTTGGCTCAAGTCATACTTTATGTTTCTCTTGGAGAGCTTATCCCATTATTTTTGAGATATATTTCTCCAAAATTGGAGCTTAATGGATTATAGAGTGCATAATGTTGACTTCCATATAAATCCGACGTCCCCCTCTTGTCCAGCTCATATGTCAAATTCCAAGTCGCAGTACCAGCAGCTTATAAACATTTTGTCTATCCAAGATCTTCTGCTCTTCAAGCAGATGAGTCAGGATGCATGACGGTACTTCTTTTATGGTCCTTCCAGGACTCATACACCTAGTTTGGCGCCAGCGGCTAGTCCTTCTGTCAAATTACTGGAAAAGGTAACCAATCCCTTCAAAACCAGGCTTGTGATAATTTCAAAAATTCTCAGCTGATTCTTCCTCTGTCATCAATTCCAGAGTTGGGTTTTAAAACTCTCCTGGATTCAGCTCCTTTTGCAGATGCACCGACCATCATCATGAATGCTCCTGAGATTATGCCCTTTGCACTTGATTGCTCTTTTCTTGTGGGTCAGACTTTCTTCCTGAGTTACTATTCCGACTCAGAAAATACTACAAACCTGCTATCTTGGCTACTGAACCCACTATCAGTAACAGTATTCATTTTGAGCTCCCCTACGCTGAGCTATGGGCCCAAGTCACCAAGGCTTTGTCCCTAGCGCTGAATCCCTCTGATCTTGAGAACATCCTAGACTGAATATTGCCACTTATGCTCTTTGCTTTGCTGACCAAGTTCTTTGAAGTTGGTCCACAAAAGCTTCCAGCCTCTCACGGGTTTCACCATTCCTTCAGTTTCAGCTTCTGAGAAGCCCATAGTCGTCACTTGCAGGATGCCATTCGCTCCCTACATGACTATCTTGTCTCTGGTGCTTCCCATCAGTATCTTCCGCTGATGGCTTTAGTAGGAGGCATGATTCATCAACCCCTGTCAAGCATCCCTTGTTTGCTGCTGGCCAATATGTCCAATGTTTTTGATGAAGCCCGTCATCAGGTGCTCAAGACTAATCTTCCAGCTCCAGTACCATATTGGGATTACTCGGGATTATTTGCTGACTGCCTCTTTTTATACTGTTGCTTTCCTCCCCGCTCCAGGGTTTTACAATTGGCTTCTTCTGACATTTCAATTTCTTTTCCCCTAGTCGCTTTCTTGCAGGGATCTGCGTCTGCTCAAAGAACTTGGTTTCATGTGGTTCTAGCCCTCACTAGCGTCTGATCTCTCATTGATTTTGATGGCTATTCATTCCTACTGCAATCCATCTTCCCTCCCCCAAGAGACGACATAGGCGGAATCATCCCCATATTGAGGACAATTATAAAAATTAAAAAATTATAAAACTAAATCAATCTTTTCTATGCGGTTTATAATCTTTTTCCCAATATCTTTTATCAATCTTTTATTTTTAATCTTCTTTTTTCCCTAGGACTCGACCTTATTTTGGTTCATCAGTCCAACTTTATTTTTCCCCCAAACTGGGTCCTAGGTACTTAAACCTACCAGTTTTCTATGGTTCAGAGGTCCTTTTTTCAGACTTAACAATCTAGATTGGTCAGAGGTCCTTTTTTTGGACTTGACCTAATCATCAGGACATGACCAACTTGATGGTTTATCAGTCCTTTGGAAACTCTTTTGTTTTTTTCATTGATACATCACTTCAAATACTTAGCATGGACTTGATTTACAACTCTTCCATCCAAGAGATCCTTGATGGAGTAGGCATCAGTCGCCGTCTTGTCAATAATTTCAAACAGACCTGACCACAATGAATCCAGTTTGTTTCTTCTTCCAAAACCATGCATATCACAATAGGCAACTCTTTCTTCTATTTAATATTCTGCTAGGGCCAGTTGGTTCTTATTGTCCGTCATTTTGCTCATATCCTTTTCTTCAACATAGTATCAAATGCTTGTGATTGCATATCAATTAGGATATTTGTCAGTCAGTTCGAGTACTGTTCAGCACTCATCCCTGATGTTGGTTCCACCACCGAATATAAAATTGGCAGCAACGCGGCCTTCCTCCAAAATAACAACTCATACGGCGTTTTTCCCATCGCCATATGATGACTGATATTGTAGGCGAAAGTCACCAAACTCAGGTACATTCCCCACGTGGAAGTTCTTCATGTGACCAGCTTCCTCGGCATCATGGCCAGCATTCAATTTACTCATTCTACCAGTCTGTTTGTTTCTGGCTGGTAGGGTACTGACATGACTCCTCTGATCCCCATTATCTCATTCAGTCATCAAATCACATGAGACGTGAAGTTTGTCCCATTATCCCTTAACAGGACCTTCAGACATCCATGTCAATATACTACTTGATCCAGGATGAACTTTGCGGTGCTGGTAGAATCTGCTTTTTCCAGGGCCTTTGTCTCAACCCATCTCATCAGATGGTTGATGGCAACTATTATGTACTTGACTCCCCCTGTGCTCATCGTCAGAGGTCCCATTACATCAATGGACATCATATGCCAGGCAAATCCAGGGTGGACAAGTCAGTATCAGTTGTATTCTTATGTGACTTGTGTAGCTGGCACTCCATGCAACAAGCTAGATAGTCCATTTCATCATAGTTGATTGGCTCCCAGTAGTAGTACTGGTGAATATGATTGGTTGTTTTTCTCATGCCTCCATAAACGACAACCTTATGAGTGTCTTGAACGATAGCTTCTCTTTCTGACAGCTTTGGGAATATTAACTGCTTCCTGTTAATCATCTTAAACACTTGTCCATCCATGGTCTCAGTGTTTTCCATCGCTTTCTGAAGTGCACCTTGGATTTCTTGGGGCTCATTTCTGATTTCTCTGTCAACCATTCTCTGGAATAGCTCATCCACCTGCAGGTATACCATCTGGACTATTGGTAAAAGCAATAAGCCATCTGCATTCTGGTGAGAAGCCCCGCTCAGTGGACAACCTTGTAATCATAAGCCTGTAGCTTAAGTGCCCAATGGGCCAGTCGTCCTTCTGGCTCTCTTAAATTATGGAGACAATGCAACGATGAGTGGTCTATCACCACTTTAAAGTGCGTTCCATGGATATACACCCAAAACTGCTTACAGGTGTAAATGACCACAAGGAATTAACTCTCAGTTACGATGTAGTTCCTCTCAGCGGCTGAGAGTGTCTGGCTCACATATGCCACAGGATTTTCATCCCCAAGTTCATCTACTTGGCTTAGTACAGCGCCTATCGCCATCAATGAAGCATTGGTTTGTTTAATAAACTCTCAATTAAAATTTGGATATTTCAAAAACAGAGAATCTATTAGATTCTGGCATAGCTCACTGAAGGATTTCTGCGCTTCTTCATTCCATATGAATTATTTTTGGATCCTTCAACAGATGGAATAAGGGCTCAGCTATTTGGGCGAAGTCCCAAATAAATCTTCTGTAGTATCTGACCATCCCAAGAAACACTTGGATGTCTCAGACACTCTTGGCACAGCCATCCATTCTATGGCTTCTATCTTCTGGGCTTGCAGCTGCAATCCACTAGAGTTGATCACTAATACCAGATATTCCAACTTTTTTCTAAAGATATGACAATTCCTTGGCTTAATCTTCAGGTTAGCCGCAGGCAGTCACTTAGATACTTCTTTCAAGTGGTGTAGGTGATCAGTAAAAGTCCTAATGAACACATTGATATCTTACAAGTATACCAGGATGCACAACAACTTCAAGTCACTCAGCATAGCATCCATGGCCCTCTGGAACGTTGCAGGCGCATTACATAGACCCTGGGGCATCCTCGTCTGTTGGTATAGCCCCTGCATGGTAATGATTGTGCATTTTTCTTGGTCTTCTTTTGGCAATTCAATTTGCCAATATCCCAAGATCAGATCCATTGTGGAGAAATACTTCACTTCTCCCAAATTGATCTAGTGCATCATCGATTCTTAGTAGGAAGTACAAATCCTTAATCATAATCTTATTCAGCTTTTGGTAGTCAATCACCACCCAGTTGGAGCCATCTTTTTTCTTCATAATTAGAATTGGACTTTCCCAGGGACTCGACAATGGAACTAGAAGCACATGCTTCACTAGTTTGCTGATTTCATCTTACATTACCGCTTTGGCCACTTTTAATCATCAGATCAGTCTCATCCTGATCAACAAATTTTCCCCAGTGTTGACCTTGTGGATTAAATCTCTTATGCATCCCTAATCATGGTCATCCTGAGTGAATACTTCCCGCTACTTTTTGAACAATTTGAGCACCTCCTTTTGATGGCCTTCTTTCAGATCAGTGAGTTGCTCTCAGTCAACCAATAGGTTGATACTCTCAGTTACCCTGGTCAGTAATCCCATCTCATCGAGAGTCCCAAACTCATGGAATCTCATCAATTTGGCCGTTGGGATCAGCTGAACATGTGTGATGATCTGATTCATCCTAATCATCAGTTTTTCACTTAAATTCGCCAGAAGAACTTGAATTTCTCCATGGCCCGGCATTATCATCCCAAGAGCCACCCAAGGCTCTACTCTGGACTTTTTCCAGGGGCTTCCAACCTCCCCATACAACCGCTCAGGTATTTCCAATGTCAACCCCGTGTCAACTATCATCTGCGATCCTGGCAGTATGGTCTTCTCATTCTTAATCCTCAGTGGAATTCCCTGGTTCTCTAGGATTTCCATCAGCAAATCTTGTCATTTCTGACCAACTAATTGGTATTGAATTGAGACAATGCCTCATTGTATATTAAATTGATGAAAGTTTCTCCTATTCAGAGGAGCTTCACCATCCTTCTTATATACCAATGATAACATCTGACCTAATATGGTCAATGTAATACCCTCAAAGTTACATTTAACTCCATACTTGCATAGAAATTCCATTACAATCAGATTGTCATAGTTTTGGTTGCCAAAACTATTGCTGGCGAAGATACCAAAAATGACCCAAATCATAGTGGCAAAGCGCTATACACTCCACAGGAGATGGTGTTATTTGGCCCACTGTCCCGTACTCCTTCTTATGTTACAAGTCCAGTGAGATCTTCATCCTCTTTACCAGCTTGGTCAAGACAATGTTGATGGGCACTCTGCTGTTGAAAATTGCCCTCACCCCTACTCAATTCACTTGTATGTATATATACGTACACTAAGAGTATTGTATATAGTGTTTACTGAGTGTATAGCAGCGTTAATATCCAAATTGAGGGTGTGAATAATTTGTGCCAATAAATCAGAAATATTTCCTTTATCGCGCTGAGGGGAATTGACAGACTGGCTAAAAAATCGGACTTCAGACAATCTTTCAGGATTCCTGATGGTTCAGATCTTGTCCACCAGTTGTTGGGCATATGGCCGGGCAACTTTCTTTGATTATCTCAGGGTCAATTCCCTTCACCCTAATTCTGGTCACTGCATTTACATCCAAATTGACCACTTGATACAGTTGATCCTGTACATCTTCATACACGAACAGATCACTGATATCAATTTCCTTGGTCATGATGTCAGGAGGAACAGGTTTCTCAGCAGCTCTAGAATGTTCCACGTCTAGGCCATGAGCCCATTTCTTGGTTCCTTGGTGGCAGCTGACTCTTTTTCCTGGACCACATTGTTTTGATCCTTTGGCTTCTTGCATTGCATGGCGAAGTGTCCTTTCCCACCACATTGGTAGCAGACTTTTTCTTTTTATATAACTGTCTGAATTCTTCAGGCTTATTCCCTGGAACAGTTTGATTGTTCATCTCTTTAGCACCTTTGTTCCCATTCATGGAATTTGAATTGCACACCGGATTGGATTTAAAATTCTGTTTGGGGAATCAAAGGTTACTCCCAAAATTTTCAAATTATTCACCATTTGAGAGGTAGTTATTTCCATCGTGAACACGGAAGACATCATGCAATGCAAATTGTGATAGGGCCAAAGGGCCGCTTGTAAGGCAATTCTAGCATTAAAGTCATTCAGTACCGTCACTTCAACCAGGATTTGTGACTCCTGGTAGAACCAATCCGCGAAGCTTGCTAAAGACTTGTCTTTATGGAACTGGACTACCATAATCTCCTGTTTGTGCTTCAACATGCGCGTTGGACTCCTGAATTCCTTCATGATGGCCACTTTTGCCTCCGCATATGACCATCTGTACCCCTCTAGGTAGGGTAACACTAAGTTCTGACAGTCAGTGTCTAGGCAATTCATAACCTTCAACGCCTTTTGACAATCCCCATAACCATACATGGTCATATCCAACAGTCAGAAAAACGCTGGGGCGTTATCATAATGGAACATAGGCAATTTTGGCGTTACCTTGAATTCCTCCGAGTTATCTCTAGCTCATTCTCTAGGTTTGGCCACTCGTCTCACTTGAGGAGTGACTTTGGGCGTCATCTTCAAAATGGCAGCAAAAGCAGGCGGCATGTTCCTTGGGGTATTTGACTTCCCAATTATTGTGTGAGGACTTCTTTCTTCAGCATCGCTTGCCACAAATGGCTCATAATTGCTTTTGTGAGTTTATGGTTCCTCAACCTGTTTGATCAGTTGCTCTATATCAGCGCTGAAATTTTTCAATTAAACATGATCCGCTTATCACTCCATTTTCAGATATAAGACCTCTCAAACTAGGTCCCCTTCTTTCTTCTACAACGAAGTTACTTTCCCAAGTAACTTGTTCCCAAAATCACAACATTATCAATCCCTTCCTCCATCTTGGCGACTCATTATTCCAAGGCTGCGAATTCCTGATGATCCGCTGAGGTTAGGGCATTCTGATTCATGGTGGCTAGCTCCATTAACAGTTTTTGTAACTCATCTTTGTATGACATTCCTATAAGTTCTTCAACCCAACTACACCCCTATAGTGAGCACCAACTTTGTAAAAATTTATTGGTTTGGGTTATTATTGGAAAAAAACCCCAATGAACTTATTACTGCACAGGTTTGGCTCTTGTGCACTTTTTACGCGTTGTATAGTATATGATATTATAGGGTGATAATAGTATGGCGACTATTATCCATAGTTGATTGGAATTCTTATATCTTGGCCCAACGCTCGGCCAGTATTCCAGCTCAAAATATTTGAGATGTCTTGATATAGGGATTTGTTCCCACGTTCTGTCCAACTTAATCTTCTATGAGATTCCCTGGTGACAGTCACTTCAGTCCAAAACACAGTCAGAAACAATCCTCTATTGTTTCTCCTTCTTCTCTAGATCCCCACTCAGATCTTTACTCTTTTCCTTAAGAGTCTCCCAATTATCACACACAGCAATAATATCCTTGAGAAGAATAAAAAATTGAAGGCTGATGATAGTATACTACTTAAAATATATACTAGATGAAAACTATAGAACTATATATCTGTGATATGATCTAACTGTTTACTGTTTTTACTATAGAACTTGTTTTTTGTTATGAGTGAATTCTAGGGAATTTATAGTGGGGATTAAGTCGTCTAACCATCAGTTGAAACCTCTTTGATGAAACTGCAGCCGTTGCCATTGATTCACCCATCCTCATCTCAGCAGCAATGGTTTTCCCCACCCTGGCTAGGATTCCGTCATTGGACATCCTCAAGACCTAAACGGAAAGAATTGGAAAACGTGTCCCTAATGTTTTCCTCTCAATCCAAGAGAACCAACCATACTTGGCTAGCAACCTGCTTAGATAATGGGACTTATTACCTATTAAGGCAGGTCGTGAACCTACTGATAAATTCACTAGTTTAAGTAAACATCACTCGCCTCACAACTTAATCCTAAAATTCCCAATCAGTTAGTAATGAAACCCAACTGATTCCAATTGGTACACCTGATAGTTAATCACTATCAGATGCCCCTATTTCGTCGGCAACTCCACCCAACGAGATCTTAAGTATTCATCAGGATCAATCCCTGATGGATACAACCAGGCAAATATCCCAAAATCCCCCAAACATAGTTACTTTGAAATTAGGGTCCACTGATTTCCAATTCGCCTCTCATTAGGGAATTATCCCCTAGCAATCCCTGGTAATCTAGCAGGCTAGGAATATGAGCTTAAATCCCAACAGCAGGTCTCTTTGTTGAGCCTTACAAGTGCGAAAATTTTATGAGAAAGCCACTTTTTGGGAAACCTGGTCCTCAAGGTAGCTTCTGTCACTTAATGAAAGTTGGAGTCTATAAAATCCCAGCCAACCCCCACTACTCAAAAGTAACTCTGAATCTTCCTGGTTACTGTGATATTCTAAAAGAAGTTCTCGTCAGCTTTTGCTCAGTTGCCTGCTATCTGCATTTGCTGACAAAGAATGTTCCTCAAATATACAAATGGTTGCCAACAAGCTTTTTTTAAAAATAAGGAAACCTTATTATAAGCGTCAATTTAGTGACATGCTTAATCATCCAAGCCATTAATTTTGGCTTGTAATGCATCTGCAATTGCAGTTAGAGTAGTACTCTTGCAAGAGCATGAAGGAACAGAACATCCTATAGCATGCATCTCAAGGAAGGTCACCTCCTAGAACAGGCGTGGGCGATTTATGATAAAGAGTTGGCAGCAATGCCATAGCCACTTACCCACTGGAGATATCTTATCCTGGTGGAAAAACAAGAATTACTGTATGCACTGACCATAAATCCTTAATGTACTGTTGCAAACCCCAGAATACAGCCTACCGCTAGGCATGTACCTACAGGGTATTTGAAACTTTCACTTCAAGTATGAGAGTATTAAAGTCCAATAGTGATGCCTGAAAGGTTAAGCCGCAACCCTGCCCTGGCTCCAGGCCCAGATGATGACTAGTCTGAGCTCACCACAGTAGTAACCTCCTTTATGATCCTCCCCTGGCTTCACCCACAGTATCATATGCTGAACTAGTCCCAGAGCCACCCATGTGTGAACGCGTTTTGGCAGGTCAATTATGGTGCCCTTCGGGATAGAGTTGACGAATGGCCTGGAGACTAGGCATTGCAAACGGCCCCTGTATGCCTTAAGTATAAGATAATCTTCTTTTAAGATAGGTTCTTGGCCACCTAACTTGAGCACGCAGGTATCTGAAAATCTTCATTTCCTACCTGCAATAGGCCATCCTTGTTCAAAAAAGTGTGAACTAGTCAAGTGAACCTACAATTGGCATGGGCTCTCCAAGGATATCCCAGAGTGGTTAGTGATCTTTATTTTCTGCGCGTGCTCCAAATCTGACCATACAGTGAAAAAGGGTTTCCTTTACCCTCTGCAACAAGCTGATGGTCCCTGGACATCTGTTTCAGTGAACTTCATCGTGGATTTCTAATGTCTAAAGAGTTTGATGCCATAGTGTAATTGTAGACTGATTTAATAAATTTGTGTTGTCTATTCCATGTCTTACAACTATTAACTCAGCAGATACTGCAGTTCTCTTTATCACTCATGTGTTCTCCATGTTTGGACTCCAAACAGAAATTATAATTAATCATGGCACTCAATTTACAGTCAAGTTTGGGACGCCTTGCTGGAACTTTGTGTTTTAAGCCCTGTCATTCTATGACATATCACCTAAAACCATATGAGCAAATTGAGAGAGTTAATAAAGTCTTAGAACAATATCTGATCTGTTATTCCTCTGTCATCCAGGATACCTTGGCGATGAACTTCCCTCTGGAACATGAGCTTACAACAACAAGCTTCACTCTTCCACTGGATTTTCTCCATTTAAGGCCAACTTGGGGTATAATCCCTCATTCCAGATTAGGTCACGCCTGACCACTGTGGTTCCTGAAGCAGAGGACTGCATCACCCAGATTTAGGAAACTCAAAAACTTGTTCAAGTGCACTTGTATAAAGACATTAGATTATAAGAAGTTTTATGAAATGAAGCGACTTCCAGGGAACAAAATCTCAGAAAAGGCTCACCTGTTATGCTTGACACCCGCCACTTGAATATGAAGGTCTCTCCTGGAAGCTGGCTAGTTAGTGTTCAGGTCCTTTTGAAGTGAAAAAAGATTTGAAAATGGTGTATACCACTTCAAGAATCTTTGCCCATTGGAAACAACATAATGTATTACCCATTTCCAGATTTCCTCTTTTTTAAGGTTTGATAAAATCTACTACCCCTGAGCCTATAATTGTGGGAAGTCACAAGAGGCAGAATTTTGAGGCAATACTGTCATCAAGGAAATACAGCATGTCTGCCCAGTACTTTGTTTCATGGAACGTTTATCCTGCCTATGAAGATAATTAGTAAGTGCCATGGTTGCATGACACCATTGAGGGTACTAATTGTAGGGACAAGGCTGGGCGTGAGGAGGCCAAAAAGATAAAGTTGGCAGTCCTCCCTGACCTGAAGCATACCCTGGACCAAATCTGTGTATAAGCAAAATATGCTCAAGTTAGTCCTGTGGGTGCGCTTGATGGTCATTTCAGCTTTACATCCAAGCGTTAAAACGCACCAGCATAATTAAGAAGTATGATGGGACTGTACAATTAATTGAGGGTGAGATTTTGAGACTGTTTGATTTACAATTTTATCAAATCTTGTAGGATTTAACTACAATCAATTACTTAAGTTTGGGATTACTTGAACTAAAGTACCAGGGCTGATGATAGCATGCGCTTATTGGTTCGTTTAGGCTTGTACCAATCCCACAAATTGATAATTCTCCTCTCAGTGTTAATTAATGATTTCCTGAGACCAACATTCTCTGTTGGTCAACTTGTTGTAATAAACCCCCGTTATTTTATGGTTTTCCAAATAAGGTTTGACAGATCAGTGTTCTGATCTCCTTCAGGAGTTCTAAATAACATAAGTCACTTTATTCTTTCCAGATTGTATATGGATCGCCTGCCACTTTGGGCAAACCTGGTCATCTGCAGAAAAGGAAAAAAACCTTGGAATCCAAACTGCAATTGGTAATGAACACCTCTCTGGGGTCCAATCATCCTCACCTTCTTGGGTTATCTTGTCGTTTATACTATGATTTATACACTCAACTTTTCGTCCTTTACCTGTTGGGCCCCGTGGGGCCCTCTTCCATGTGTTGTTAACAAGTTGTTTCATGTTGGTGTGGTTGCATTCCCATAACCTCTATGGGAATGAGAAGGTTACAGACACTCTTCTGACATTAGTTGACCAATTATTTTTTTATGCGTGCATCAATTTTACATGCAGGGCCCTAAGTGATCAATAACTGGTGCAATGGCCATTTTCATGGTCACTACGCTGCTTACCACAGCGTATTTGTTTTTTTAACTGTTGGTTAACTTGTCATTATTCTCACCATGGCAAACTGGGAGATTCCTACCCGTCCTGTTCATACCTGGTGGCTTTGGACCCTTCAGGTTTCTTTTGGCATTCTAAGAACTATCCCAGAAGTATATTCTGAAATTCAGCAGGCTCTTGTTTCCATGGTTATAGAAGCTTCTGCTATGACAACTTTGTAAACTCACATCTTACCTTTTTCAGTGTAACTTTGTTATGTTGCTTGTCTAATGGTGTGCTGGACTGGTGTTTACTGTGTTCCAGACACAGCCACATTTAAGGAAATCTGTAAAGGTTATGGAACGTTTACTGGAGGCACCCTGTCCTTAAGTTCCTTCCTTTCAAACATATTACAAGTTCTTTATTCTACGCCAAGTGGAGCACCCCTTTGGGCAGTTCTAAATGATTTTTGTAATTGGGCTCAGCCTTTGATTTTGTCTGAAGTGATTAAAACGTCTTTTCTTAATTTTATTTTGGATTCCCCTGCAAGGAATGCTTCAGTATAGTAGGCTTCCACTGCTAACTTTGCTTATCTGGTTGAAGCTCTTTGGGGTTTTTCCTCGCCTCAATCAGAAAGGGGACAGGTAATTTGGCTGCCAATATTCCACCTACTTTGGCCCCTATATTTTTTTTAAAAGTCCATACTATATTAAGATTAAAATTAAAGGGAAATTTTGAGGGGAGGGCGGAATACATGCAATTCAGCCAATGATAAAGGACTGGGAGTTTGGGCTGCTAGAGTTCTAGCACCTCTGACCATTGCTGATTGGCAATTGCCATTGCTAGCCATATAGCTCTAGCATCGGTGGGCTTACAGGCCATTAAATTCTTAGTCAATTAGTTGCCTCATCGCGTATGACAAGCGATCTGGTGGGGAAAGTTAAACGTGCAGCTTTGTAACACCTAGGGATTAAGTGTGAGAATTTGGAGATCCATCAGAGCTGATTGGAGATAATCTGAATGGTCTTTAACACCTAACTCTTGTGATGGGGGCACTCATTGCTCAAACTCTTGGCAACAAGAACACAATGAATCACCCATACACAATAATGGTAGATGAAGGCTCATAGTTGGATCAGAGCCATTCTCAAGGTTTTTATGAAAATAGATCCTTCAATGGATGTATTTCCATCAGCAATTGTTCATCTAATAGGATGTGTTGCATTGTGGACCAGTATTTTTTGAACATGGCACATTTATAAAATTGGTGGGTGATATCTGCTTCCAGTTTGGCACATATGGGGCACTCCTTGTGTGGGTAATCCAGCCCGCTGTGTTTGGCCAATTTGAATGCGTGGTTTAGTATCCGCCAGGTTACCAACCATTGCTTGGCCATTACCAAACAGGAGTTCAGGCCCAAAATCAACTCCTTTGTCAGGTAGTTGGTATTGTGGCCTTTGGTAGCCCAGTTGTTTAGGATTCGTTGCTGAGTGGGTGAGTTGCACCCAGGTTTTGGGAGCGGATCCCCATTCTTGATTAGTGTCAATTTGTACCTTATTTTGATTGACTTGGTGGCATATTTATTGGCGATTCAGTTATGCTCCTCACAGCTCATTGAAGAAATCATTGCGGAATTATAGCCCTGACATCCCTTTTGGATTTTTTTTGGCATCCTGATCTTTGACTCAATTGACCATCTGCTTTGGCGCACAACCCAATTGCATAGTCACCAATAGTGTGGGGTACCCTTTTGGGAGGGTATCCATGGGTTATGTGCCATCTATTCACATATTGAGTGGGGAGAGACTGGCTCTTGGAGACCTTGGACTCTTGCCCAGTTCATGCCCCATGCTAGGGTTGGGCAACGCATGTGTGTTTGCATTAGTTTAAGGAACAACTTCTCCCATATCTTTCAAGTGTGGGAATTGAAGTCCAGGAGGCCCATGTCTCCTTCGTTCTTCAGTTTTGACAGGGTGTCCAGCGCTATTGGCGCCACCTTCACCTTGAACCACAGGAAGGTGCGGAGCATTGTCATGATTTTCTTCTCTAGTTTGGGCTCATTGGCAGCACATGGACGATGTACCACAACTTTGAGACCTGAAGATGTTGATTGCTTGCACTTTCTCTTTGAGGAATAGTCTGGCATTCTTCCAGCATGCCATCTGGATTGATAAGCTTGACAAAACCTCTTATTCTGTTTCCAGTACCGCAGGTCCCTTATTGTTGAATAGTATCCTGAGGCATCAGATCATCTGGGAGTTCATAATCAGCGTTGTGTCAGTCAGCGGGCTGAAGTTTGGGATGCCAATACTCATTACTGAGGTTATTGCCAAGTTGACTTTCACATTTAAAGCTAACTGAATTATAGGTCTAGTAGTTCATCGGCACACTGGAGGTCAGTCAGTGAGCTTATGCCTACTACCATGTCGTTGGAAAATGACAGCATATTCAGTGGCATTTGGTTTGGGTGGACTAAGCTCCAGAGTTTCATGTCCGCTGCCACTAACAAAATGTTGTCTGATAAATCAAACAATATTGGTGACATAGGGTCTCCTTGTTGGAGACCCTGCCTGACTGGAATTCCATTGGTTATGCCATCTGTGATGATCACCTTGGTTACCAGGCCAATTACAGTGTTGTTATCCAATCTCAAAAAGTGTCAGGATACCAACCGCTTTTAATGCCTCATGTAGTAATGACCACACTACTCGGTCATATGCCTTTTCCATGTCAAGGAACATAAGATACCCCTGCTTATTACCCGCACATCCTGGAGTATGTTTTGGACTGCACCAATACTTTCCCAAATATTCTGGCCCTTGATGAATCCGTTCTGGGCCTTATGGCTTGTGCGCAGTGCCGTTTCCATCAGCCAATTAGATAATATGTGCATGAGCAGCTTATAATCAGCATTTGATAGTGCAATTGGGTGCCAGTTCCAAAGTTAGCGTCAGAGTCCCTTTTTGTACAAGAGTACAATTCAGGTCTACTGGCCCCCCAGAATTTGCTGTCTGTTTCACAAACAGTGGTTAAAGAGGGCTTTGAGCCCCAGCGCATTGTGGTTGCAGAATGCGCTGTATATTTCTGCACACATATTTTTAGGCCTGGTGCTTTCATTCTTGGAGACTCCTTTAGTGCCCTCTTAGCTTCATTGATAGAAATTCAGTGGATAATTTTGCGACATCTTCTGGCATACAGTCTCTCAGTGCCAGCTTGGCCAGGTCAGTTAGAGCATTTGTCACTGATTCACTCATTTCTCGTTGTCAGAAAAGTTCACTGTAAAATTGTTCAATCTCACGCTTGATTGTTTCAGGGTCTTTTGATACTTCCCTTCCGCTGTTTCCACTTCCCATATCCTAGCCTTGGTTCAGATTTCTTTGAGGTGCGCCAGGCCCTCTTTGGTCATCGTCCCCACTAAGCTCTGATATTGGTATGTCACACTGGTCTTGTGCTCCAAATCTTGCTTCATCATTAGAGCTTGATAATTTTTGTGCGTTGTTCAGTATTCACACCACCAATCTTCACTGTCCCACTGGGTGAGCTTCAACATCTCTAATTTAGACTTCAGCTGTTTTGCAGTGGCAGATTGCTTATAGGTGGTCGCTTTTTCAAATTTCATGCTATTGTGCTTCATCTTTGCTTTGATCCAAGTCCATCATTCCAGAGGGTCTATCTCTGGGTGACTATCCAGATATGCGACCAGTTGATCCAGTCCATCATTGATTGTTCGGCGCTATTCCCTGTCCCTCAGCGTGGCTGGTGCCAACTGCCACTTGCAATTCCTTGGGGTTTTGTCAAGATCGAAATCCATGCGGATGACCATGTGGTCACTTTCAGAATTTATACTGACCTCGCTGTTGGATGTCAGCGGCTTGAGATCTGACAATACTAGGATGTAATATAGGCGTGAGCCAGACTGTGGGGATCTGGTGGAGTCATATGACCATCATGTTAAGCTGGCTGGGTCATAGTCCTCTCTGTCAATCATTAGGCAATCCCCAATTTGACTAGGTATTCCAGCATCTCATCAGCCTTCCTGTTGGGACATTCTCTATTCAGGAATGTATCCTGACTTGCATTTGTCCAACAATTCAGGTCTCTTGCCATTACTGTCATCGCTTTGGATGGTACTTCCAATAAAAATTCCCAAAATAAAGTTTTTGCGGAGCTTCAGTAAAGCATAGACTGCCACTGCTTGGATGCTCTAGCTACTTTCCCTGTTTGTAGCGGTCACTATCAAGATCCTTCCAGCGTGAGTTTCATCCACAAATTCCAGGTAAATTTTCTTGTCCATTGTGACAATCGCCACATGATCTTTCCAGAGGTCTTGGTAGCCCATTTGGTGGGACCACAGGTGGTTCATAGCGTTGTGGTTTGAGCTTGGCACCATTTCCTTTTGGTTACCGGCTTGTATTTCTGAAATGAAAATTAAGTCATTATGATTAGTTTTTTAGTTGGTGCATCTTCCTCCTCCTCATTTGTATGCTCGCCATCCCCCAAGCATTTGTGGTTGCAATCCTCATTTTTAGCTACCCAACCCACAGGTATGAGGGTTAGAATTTTCTGATTTAGGGATTGAGTTGCGTACTGAGGTTTGTTTGTTGGCGGAAGATGTCACAGAAGGTGGGTGGGGGTTATTGCTCAGCTTTTGGGGCCAGTTGGACGAAACTGGGATTATATTACCAGGCATTCTATGCACCAAGAATTTGGTTACCATCCCCATATCCATGTTGATGGATAATGGGGATGGTTTTATGATTTTCTTCATGTGCTCCATGTTTCTAATGGTGGAGCTGAGGATTCCCCTCATCCGTCAAACAGATTCTCACCCCTTTGTTTGATTTGTCAGCTGCTCTCAATTTTTTAGTCTGTGTCCATCTAGTTAATTTTGCCAATTTTGTTACTTCAAATGTTTTATTGCCAATCTCCGTTGGTTGCTTTGCCAGAAAATTTTTGAGTTGACTTTGCATTTGTTTTTGACTTGCCAGGTTTCAGTATTGATTTATTGGCATCTTGTGCCCATACCTTTTGGGGATTTTTTTGGGTTCGCCTTATGCCATTGTTTCTCCTAGCAGATCATACATTCCACTTGGGATGGGAGTGGCTCCATTGGCTTAAGACTGGTTCCTTCGTCCATTATTTATGATTTGGGGTTTGGATTTATGAATGGCTCATCATCTGCCTCGGGTTGTTTGGCTGCTTCTAGCTCCCATGCTTCTCAATGAGCCAAGTCTAACTCTTGTTGTTGGCGTTTCATGTCTGTGACCTCCTTTAGTTTATGCAGGATCCATTACCTGGCTTTTAGTCAAAGGAAAGTCTTGGTTCCTACCTTGGTAACTCCACCGACAGGGTTGTATCCATACTCCTGAGTGGTTTTTCCTTTACAGTGATGGCATTGAGCCATTGTGTGGCCAGTCTGGTAGCAGAACTGGCACACTTGCTTGGCGTCTTCTTGCTTGATGTACAATACTCTGTTTAGGCCAGGCAGGCGGATGAAATGGGGAAATGATATTTTGTTCAGCTTTATCCAAGGTGCCAGTTCATAGAGCGCTTCTACTGTCTGGGGGCAGAGGCACTTTGCGATGTAATCGCCACCAGCTTGCCAAAATTCTTGTGCTTCCCCTAAGTACAACAATCCAGTCAAGATTGCTTCATGAACCCATATCCTTTCTTGATCAGCTGGGAGGTTTTGGAATGTCACCCTCCTTGCTGTTTAGTTGGCACATCTGGTCAGCTCTATCTACAGATAGATTCCCTTATATTTGATCCCAATCTCGGGGAGTTTTTTGTGGTCCAATTCGCCTGGTATCACTATATTGATATACCCTCATTCAGGTACCCAGTAATAGTTGAAGTCCCCTCCTGTTAGGACTTTGTTGAGCTCCTGATAAATCAAAATATCAGGTTGGACTACTCCTCCTCCACTAGCTGCAGGCGGATTTGTATAGCTTCCTTTAGATAGGATTTCAGCACTTGGTGGTCCATAAAGCCTCTGCTGATTATTTGGCGGATGTAATCAAAATGGCTTCCCACCCCATTCAATGTGTTGTCATCAGTATGCGCTGCCGCTTTGCTGTATGACTTGATTTTCATGCTAGGTTTGGGCACTTTGGAAGGTGTCTTTCCCTTCAATATCCAGCTTACCAATTCATTAATGCTAAATCCCTGATTGAGGAATGCTTTGATTTGGTGAATGATGATATCTTAGCAACTGATGCTCCTAGCCATTTGTGCTCCAATTTCAAGGTTCTGTCACTCGAGGGCATCCATTGGCAAAAAACCCACTCAGTACTACTTGAGGGTGGATTCCAGGCTGCACATTGGGTGTAGATATTTCTGGAGGACAACTAGCATAACTGAACTATGCTAGCATCAGTCCCTTACCATGACACTGTTCCAACCCCCATCAGTAAAAATCCATGCCATGGTGGCTGAGCTCCAGCCTCATCTATTGGAAATCTTTTGAGGGGGTGAAACCTTTGGCAGCATATGGGGCAGCTAACGTCAGTTCCAGGAAGGATTGTTTCCAATCCCGGATGTTTTGATAAAGATCCCCACTTTGAGCAATTCTCATCCCAGGTCTGGGGTCATGACCCCTTTCATTGCCATTGCCGCCTGTGGTGAAATCTTGTGATCCATCCACAGTTTTGCTGACACTGGGGTGAACCCTGCTGCATCCCAGTCTGCAGCTTCGGTGATTGTTGCAATGTTGTGCCAGATTTTCCACTTTTTGATAGGGAAAGGTCATCCTCAAAGGGTTTCATGAATTGGTTTCGTCACTCCCAGATCTGCCCATTCACGTACTAGTCAATACCGGTTACCACTTGGAACCAGTATCTCATTTCCATTGGGGTGAATCTGTTGGTGGACCAGTTAATGGCCTCTTTCGGTGACCAATCCTGGAAGGGTCCCCACTCCACCGCCTTTTCCTTTGTCCATCCCACCTTCATCAGGTCTGATGCTGTGGCCAGCGGGATTCTGGTGTACAACCAGTGTAAGGCCTCAGTGGCCTTGAACCCAGCTGTAATCTATGGCAGCATTTCCTCTGGGGAGAATGTGTTATTATACCATTCCAGCACAGTATCTATTGGAATGGTGTGACGGGCTCATTTGAGGGCAGTCAAAACATTCAGGAATCGTTTCACGTACTCAGTTAATTCCGTTGGGTTGAGGCCTGAGCTCCCAACAGCTTGAGCATATTGTGCTGATATACTGGCCTTGTTATATTCCATCACGTTCAGAAGGTTGATGCTGGCATCCACCCAAGCCTTCACGTCTACCAGTTTCAAATCTTCTTAAGTTGTGGCTTTGATCACCTTATGCTCCAAGGGGATTTTCATTAATTCAAGGGTGCCTTTGGTACAAATTTGCGACGTCTTGAAGAGCACCGCCACGTTAAGTGAGATTTGGGCGTTGAGCGAGCGTTTGGCTGCCCTGGCGAAAATTTGTGGTCCTGCCATTTAGCTGCAATGGCTAATTTGATGTTTTTGGAGACCCATTGAATCACCGTTAAATAGGGAACTGAAGGGCCTCCCATTGCTTGATTTTGTGAGTGGACACGCCGCAGTGTGCTAGCATGTCCCTCTGAACAGGGAAATAAATTACTGGAGCCCTGGTCGCTGACTTAACTGCTGTTGGGGCTTTGACCCCTTCTGGTAGCACTTTTTGTTTTTTGCTGAACTTTCCAGGGTGTCCAATCCTTCAGATTTGGTCCCCTAATATTACTTCATCCCCGTCGGGTTGGTCCCTAATAATTTGTACTGCTTTGGCGATTGATTCTGTGATATTTTAGCCCCCTGCATCGACTTAAAATTCTTGGGGATTGTCCCCAATGGCCCATTCATATTTGGCGATTGATTTTGGGCTGATTTAGCCCCCCTGTTGACCTGAATTTGTCAGGGATCGTGCCCAATGGTTCATCAGAGATCATTCTTGATGAGTTGCTCAGTTTGTTGAATCAATTTTAGTCAGGGACCATTCTCCCTCCGACTGGTCTTTGTTGGGACTGGTTCCTGACTTATTCTTTGAGCGATTATTCCGAGCATCATCAGAAAGTTTCTCCATATTGGAAGAAAACTTTTTGTCATTGCCCTACTTGTTTGGGCGGCTGATATTCACTGGTTAAAGCTGAGATAAATTCAGATCCAATTAATACTTTGTCCATATTTTTGAGTTCTCCAAAAAAATTGTTTTAACCTGAGAGGCCCCAATCCCCTCTACTGATTGAGGTTTAGTGGGGAATATCCCCAACGCTGCTTTTCTCAGCATCACTACTCACTCCCAAAAGGTTTCTCCTATCATCTGATTTTTGGCGTACCAATCTTGGGATTTGATTCTATCATCCGTGCTTATTGCAAGGGTTTTTAGTGGCCCTTAGTCAAGTTTGAGCGTTTCTTTGATGTTCATTCTGCCAATTCATTATTTGGTGCGCATTCATTGAATTGGGCCTTCTCCATTATTAATTATATGGGGCCTTGGTCAGCAGGAAGTTGTCCAGACAGTTCATCATCTTGACTTACTTCTTAATTAAACTGTAATTGGAGCAAGCAAGCCGTCCATTTCTATGTGCTTTGCACAGACTGGCGGAGAGACTTACTTACACTGGGTAGTTTGGCCGTGGTGTACTGCTCTATAGGTGCAGTACTCACTGGCAGGCAGATATTCTCTCTAAAGTTGGTCCGGTCACTTTTGAATTAAAAGCGAGGTTTGCGAGAGAAAAAAGCTTTGACCCATATATGTACCACCCTGGAAAACTCAGGAACTCTTTTGGAAGTGGAGGCTTCTTTTGCTTTCAAACCTTCAGTTTCAGGGAATCTCAAAAGTCGGCAGGGTCTAGCCTCAAGTTTTCAATAAAAAGTACAGTTAATTTAGCCACGTTTTTTACCTGCTGAGCCCCCTATAATACTGGCACCAAGCCCTCAAACACTCTTTAAGGAAATTTGTAATTTTGTTTCCTCTAATCCCTTGATTTAATCAAATGTGAGGGTCTGCAGGGGTCTAACCCCAGTATACTGTTTGATGACTATCTTAATATGCTAAGGATGTTTAAGTTGGGAATGCCCTATGAATACAGCCTCTGGGAAGATGGTTTTACTTGGAACGGGGAAGCGGCTCCACTTGCTACTCTCTCAAGTTTGGTGGAATTCAAGAACTTGCAGGAATCTCGCCCCAAGTTGAATTTAACTTAAGATCTGGTTATTGCTCTATTGGACCTCCCTCCTGCGGAGCTTGGCAACCCTCATTGGAAGGGGGCATCGCCTAGTTGGTAATGGATAGCAAAGTCCTAGCTGCTATCAAATTGAGTATTATGCCTTTGTAACCTAAAAACGCTTTTTTAATAGAAAAAACTTGTATAAAAAGGACTTAAATGGCAGCGTATGAGGGTCTCCTATTGCAATAATTCATGTGTACCACATCACATCTGAAAACCCGCGCTTGTCCCCAAAGATGATTGAGAAATCTGAAGAGGTAGAACAAGAGGTATTGCTCCAAAAAGTTGGTAGATATGCTGCTTCTGAGGACACTTTATGATCTGTGTCCTCAGTGGTAAGGGTTGCAAATTACCCTCACCCTTTTTTGATGAGAAACCCCATCCTGGGGGTGTGATTAAGTCTAAGGAAAAACCATCTAGTGAGTTTCAGGCGTTATCTGTTATCAATAAAGACTATTCTTGTTACTTTTTGCTTTTTGCTACCCTTTCCTCTTCTTTAGGGAAAATCAGCACAGCTATTTTTGTGGATACTGGCGCCTCTGACAATTTTATTGACTTGGGCCTTTCTGACTATCTTGAGTTAAGCTGCTAACTGGGTGATATGGTTAGGGTGAGCCTCCCAGGGGTTTTACATGCTGAAGGTTCAGGGGTTACTTGACTTTCAAGTGGGCAACATATAGTTGGCAGAAAGCTTTTCAGCAATAAAAACCTCCTGTACCCAATTATCTTAGGTTTGGAGTGGTGGCGAAAGTTTGACATCAGAACCAATCTTAAGGCTAAAACCTTCTTGCTCTCTATAAAGGTTGGACATGAGTTAGTAATCCCTATGTCAAGTAGATACTCGTGGCAATCTGCCCCAATGGTCAATTTTAGACAATCGCACTCTTTCACCTCTGCTGAAGCCCACTTCATAAGTGCCCTTACCTTCTTTCTTGGAAGGATTAGTTTTTTCTTGATAAAGCTTCTGCAAATGTCCTACCCGACCATTCTGGATTTTATTGTGACTTCAAGCTCACAGTGGACCTGATGCGCATTTTTTCCATCTATCCTTTGACTTTATGGCAAGAGGAATCTTTGGATGTTTGGGTTACAGAGCAGCTAGCCAAGGGGGCCATATTTTAGCAGACCATCACAGTTTTCTCACCCAATCTCTTCTTAGAGAAAGCATATGGGACTCTACACCCTTTTGTGGTTTATGATAATTTAAACATTATTTAAATTTTTACTTGAGGTAAGATGACGATGGGGAAAGACATACTGAAAGTTCAAAGAGCAAAACAAAAACCTAAATAAATCAAAAACACCTGGAGAGCGTATCAAAGCAAACTGAATTAAAACACACCAACTAGGGGGAAAAAGAGTAACTGTTAAAAAACCTCGGAATATGGGAGGGGAGCCAGGGGATGGTTTGGTACTTAAATCTATGCGTTTTATGGCTCTGAATACTGAAGAAAGCAAAGGCGTGGGGGCATCCACATAATGAGGAGCGATATGGGCAAAAAAGGTTTGGTTATGGCAAGTTGGGCTGTTCAGAGGGCCTTGAAAGAATTAGCAAGGTGGTGTGCAGAAGTAATGTGGTGTTTAGGTAGATAGGTCAGCTTTTCGGCTTGTTCAGGGGTAATCTGATAATTTCTGAGGATCAAATAGGAGAAGGCATAAATAGCCATTTAAGAATCAAAGGCCGCTTTGTATAGCCCTGTGATTTCATTTTTGGTGACACAGGGGAATTCTGGGGAAAGCTGACCTTGGGTAAACACTGTGATAGCAGGTTAACAGATTGTTAATGGCACACCAGAGGTTAATATTCAATGGGAGGAGGCTGTTGCAACGGCCATATGATGGGCATTATGAAATGGTATGGCAATCATTTTAGGAATATACTACCTGGGTTAATTTAAGTATCAAAGTCAGATAAAAAAATTGACTAAAGTCATTTCATTGGTAAAGATGGAACAAGTTCACTCAATTCATTAACTCATACAATAGGGTCCAATGATTTTGATCATATGAAATGATGCCATTGATGGTAAGTTGAGTATAGGTGGGTGAACAAGGTTTTGCTTGAGTGGGCGTAGTAGTCCAAACCTGACCCTGATTAGCTGGTGCAACTTTGAATGGCCTAGGGAGGTTGGAATTACAGGTATAGTCAGTAGCTTTTCACTGGCTTATTCTTTGAGTGGGTTGGGGTGGAGGGTGAAGCAAGATGCTCCATTTGGAAGCTACCATCACAGCCGCAGAGGAGGGGGTGGATGTGGTGTCAGTGGTACAGGGTAGGTTTTCTTGCTATGGTAAAGGGAAAAACAAATGGGGCAAATGCGACAAATGTTGTTGACCCTAGCCTAGAAGCAATGATCAGGTGCTGCGGCCAGGTAAGCAAGCGGAAAAATCTGATGGTCCATATGGGGTAGTGAGGCTTTATGGTAGCAGTGGCGCAAAGGGCGGCAAGGCACCCTGCACCAGTAGAAACACTGAAATGGAGAGTAGGGTTGGTGCCATAGGCCAAAAGACCCGTCATCAATGCATCATATAAAACCTGGGCCAGGGGATTCAAGGGTAGGTTTGCAAAAGACACCACTATTATAGAATCTGTAGGGAGGCATGTATGAGTTGTAGGGATGAGAGTTTTCTTAAAAATAATGGGGTAACTGAAGCTGCAGCTGCATTCTTTTTGAGGAGAGCCTAATATTATAGTAGTCCTTAAAGGGGAGAAAATCAATAAATACAGCTGGTGCTAAGGTAGCAGAAGCAAACTCTGTAATTGCCTTGGCGGCATATGGGAACAAGCTCCCATATTTGACATGAAGGCAAAAGTGAAGATTTGAGTGTGGGAGGGCACTAAGTGGAAGTGAGTTGGGTGGACCCGCAAGGTGCTAAGCGAGATCTCTTAGGGAATTAAACTGTCCAAAGAATTGGGTGGCCTGGTTGATCCAGGTTGCAAGCGTTTACCTTCCAGGCGAAAAAACACGGAGGAGTTTCACTAATCCACCTGGGAACAGCAGGTGGTGGGGCCAAGGAAATTTTTGGAGCGGTGTTGCAGTGGGTTGGAGTGCTAAACTTACATTTTAATTTTTAACAAATTGCTTGAAAGTGATATCAAGTGGAAAGAAAAAACCAAAAAATTTTACTGTCCCTAATCTGCACCCAATCCTGGTAGAGCCACAAATTGCTCAATAGGTGATGAAGGGCAAGGTCTTCTCCAAATTAGATTTCTTGAACGCTTATAATCATATTTTCATCAAAATGGCCAGGATTGGCTCAATATATTCCAGACCAGGAAGGGATTTTCAATTCTGGGTCATGCCTTTAGGGCTCAAAATGCACCTGCTAACTTCCAGTGTCATATAGATGCAGCTTTGGGGGGCTAGCTAGGTATGTGCGCGGTAGCCTACATGAATGATATTCTTGTGTTTTCCCCTGATCCAGCTTCTCATGCTATCTACCTGTTAAAAGTAGTTGATCATTTGAGGGCTGCAAAGCTAGCCCTGAAAATAAGTGAGTGCGAGATTTTTAAGACACAGATAACCTTCCTGGGAAACGACGTTTTCAACCAAGGTCACATGATCACTCCAGATAAGGAGAAGTCAATTCTTGAGTGGCCCACACCAGCCTCAGTTAAGGAGGTGAGGAGCCTTTTAGGGTCTTGAACCTTCTTGAAAAGTTTACCCTGTGTCTTTCTGAGGTTGTGGCGCCTTTATATAAGGCTAGTGGTGCCAAAGCTCTTCAATGGTTTTATGCATTAGAGGCTTCCTTTCAAGCAGTGAGAGTACTTTGCTGTCCACGTCAGTTCTCTGTCACGTTGATTTGTAGAGGGAGTTTATAGTAGCCGCAGATTCTTTAAACTTCGCAATAGTGGCTGTGCTCCTGCAGGTGGGCAAAGATGGAAAAAAGCATCCAGTAAGATATTTTTGAGGAAAATGTCCTTGACTAAGTTAAGCTAAACCATTTACAACAAAGAGTTAATGGCAGTGGTAGAGGCGCTGACATATTTGAGTCACCATTTACATGATTCATTTCAACCATTCAACGTTCTTACAGATCACCATGCCTTGTTGTACTACCACTCCCATAATGTCCTGACCCTACGGCAAACCCACTGGCATAAGACCTTGGCCCAATTTGTGTTCTCTTATGAGTTTTCAAAGGGCAAGGAGAATGGTTTGGCGGATGTTTTGAGTAAAAATCCTTCTTTAGCTCCAGATTATAAGGAGGTGGAGGTACACAATACCCACTTGATGATTCCACCGGTTAAGATTGCACCCCAACAGTCTTCTCTCATGGATTATGAGCAAGCGCTTGCTCCTCTGAAAATGCAGAGAAATTTGGTTGTAAAAAGTTTGTCTTTTCTAACCCTTGTCAAGAATATACTAAGGTTCTCGCCAAGAGCATGTTATTCAGGAAGATATTACTAGAGGTTACCATGTAAAGGACAAGATGGTGTGGTTTCAAGGATGCCTATGGGTTCCTTCCGGACCATTCCACCGGAAAATCATGCAGGAATATTCTTGGAACATGGGAAAATAGTCAACTGGCTAAGCTTGATATCTCTCATGACAACGTGGAAAATAGTCAATTGGCTGAGGAATCAAAAAAAGGTGGCTTGAAGCTGTAAATTCTGGAGTAAGATAATCTTTAATAATTAGTTTTTGAAGGATCACTTAATGTAAACAAGAAGACTATGAGACAATATAAGTGATGTTTAATTTAATGTAAAACTTCATATATATAGGAAAAAATTATTGACTTTGAAGGGGTGAATTTCTAAACTCTTTTTATCTAAGATCTTTAAACAATTGTTAAGTTGATAATTGAGAAAAGATTTCCTAGAGGAGATTAAGTGTGGCCCTTTTAAATCAGAAGCTGTTGCTTCAGGGATATCTGATATTCTGACAATTAAGGATCAGGTGTAGACATGACTTCTTCATATATTGATTTATTACTAAGGGAATCTTATAGGGGAGTAGAGTAAATTTTATTTTTATCATTATCCCAATGGCTGACAATGCCCCATTAAGGCCCTGTCAAAGAGGGACATAGGGCCTAAGAAATTGAGTATGAACTTGATAACTACAGATTCATGGTAAAATCGGTGAGAGAATACCTAGAGTTGACTTTGTGAATAATTTGATATGAACCAAACCAAGTGATTTTAAGATCTATGGATTGACCTCATGGTCAATGAAGGTAAAACATAACAAAACTCCTACCTAAAAAACGGTAAAGCTGGTCATCTGGAATTTGTTTTTTTGGTTTATCTAGAGGTCATGGATATTATTCCTTTCATATAAAGATCTTAAAAAGAGATATTTTCATCTTCTAGAGCTCTCATGTTTAATTCAGTGGTATCTGGAACAGAGTTGTAATGCAACGGTTGTGCACTGCTTGGCAATCTGGGTGCTATCTCATATAATGCCTGTAAGGGGGACATCTTAATAATTTGGTGATAGCTTATTATGTAAGCCATCAATGTGCTAGGAAGGTATTAAATTACAACAGTGAGGATCTGAATATTCCATCTTTCGCAGGATAGAAAACAAAGTCTCATTGCATGCTCAACTGCTCCGTTGGATGAAGTATTATAAGAAGCAACAAAATGATGAGAAGTACCAAATAGCTAAGTCAGCTCCTGAATTACCATTAAAGTGAAATTAAGACCATTAAATGATGATACCTGAGGGCATTCATGCTGGGTGAGAACGTGTTGAAATAAACACTTTGCCGTGGCTTAAGCAGTAGCAGCCAGCACTTAGATGGCTTCCATACATTTAATTAAAAGGTCTATGGCCAATAGCATATACTTATAGCCATATAGCACTGTTGGTAAAGGCCCCAATACATCAATACTAACCACATGTAAAGGTCCAGAAGGGGCCACAATTAAATGTTGATATTAAGGTCCAGGCGATCCTGGTTCCAACAAATAAATCATGCCTTGAGGACTTCATGGATGGTTTATAACATCCTATCCCAATAGTGTTAAGTCTTCAGCCAATAATAAGTTTTCTATAACATTATGGCCAATTGCATTATGTCCTTCCTTAATTATTTTCATTTAAGAAGAGGGTCGATATAGAGGATCCATTTACCATTGATAAGTTTATGTAATAGTTCTGTAAAAATATGAGTGTTTTCAGTTTTCTTATGTAGTTCATCCTATATTTCTTTAGTCCAAGAGTCCATTTTTCCATTCTACAAATAAGATAATAAATTTTATCCTCTTCAGGTGTAAGCTCAGCCAAGACTGTCATCCGGGATAGACCATCTGCGTTTTGATGGATAGTTTCAGCATGATACTCAATAGAAAAAATTTTAATTATGTAAACGAAGGGCCCAGTGTGCTAATGGTCCATTGGGGTTCTTCATTTATTGTAGCCACTGTAATGAGGCATGATTGGTGATCACCTTGAAATGAGTTTCATACAGGTAGGGACGGAACTGTTTAATAGCTAACAGGACAGCCAGGCACTCCCACTGACTCACACTATAATTCCTCTCTGCCTTATAAAGAGTCTTACTATAGTAGGCGATTGGATGATCTACCTTATCATCATGTTGAGCGAGGATTATTCCAGCCGTGACATCACTGGCGTCAGTAAACAATATAAAAGGATGATCAAAATGAAGATGTATTAGATTGGTTTGATTGCACAGGTAGTACTAAGAGAATTGAAAGCTTGTTATTGTTTAAATTTTCATTTAAACGCTACTACTTTTTTGTAATAGGTAAGTTAAGGATTCTAATAGATCTGCAAATCTAGGGATAAACTTTCAGTAGTACCCGACCATACATAGAATTACTTGTATATCTCTTTTGCTAGCAGGTTAGAATATCTTTTTAATCACTTTAAACTTGTTGGGAAGAGTATGAATTACTTTCTTTAGTACTTGATGACTAAGAAACTCCATCTCATTTTGAAATAATGAACATTTTAATGGCTTCAACTTTAGCAAGGCCTTCCAGAGTAAGTCATATAATTCTTTTAGGTGATACAAAAGAGAGGTGTACATCTTTGATATAAAGTTATATTGTCAGGCTAAATTAAAATTTAAAAAAGTTTGAGGTAACCTAAAGTCCACCCATTGCTCATTGGAAAGTAGCTGGGGCGTCAAACATTTCCTGCAGCATTCTGGTGGATTCAAACAATCCTTAATTGGTGATTGGGGCACATATAAATCAGTTTTTGTTAGCCAATTATATTGTAAGTCCTGAGGAATGTCCGCTGGGCGTTAATTGGGCCAACCTTCTGTTCCTGAGAAAGAAAATACCAAAGAGGATGGCCATACCCCCATTACCCAGGGCGATCTCGCTCACATGGTAAACGAGCACTGGAAAATGGTCCTTCAGCTTCAGATCCCACTTTTGGTACTTGCACTCTCCTCGGCAGAACTGTCACAATGAATTATTAAAAATATGCGCTGAGATCACCAAAATGGAATTAATTGCAACTAATTTGAGCAGCAATCAGCTGGATACTCAGATTTCAAATGGTTGAAAAGGTATGAAGGCTGAGCTATTGGTCAAAATGCCTGACGGTTGCAAATTCTGTTTACATGATGATTGAAAATCTTCCCCCCCTCCTATTCCCAAATAGTTCACCTCCTAGGTTGACCTGATCGCAACTTGGCCTGCTGCCAAACTTAGCAATGTCAGTCCTTAGAGAACTAACCCACCCATCTCCAAATAGTTCACCGCTTAGGTCAAACTGACTGAAATTTGACTCATTGCTGAAATTTGCTAATGTCAGTCCCCAGTGAACTAACCCGCCCATTCCTGAATAGTTCACCACTTAGGTCAAACCTGCAGGACCTGATCCCAGCTTATTTTCCCTAAAAATTGATGACTATTTAATTGGGCGCATCACCCTGAGAAAATTTTTGGTCAATTCTCTTCCCTTGAATTTCCAATAAAAATACCCTCCCCAAATTCCCATTTTTATTTGTCAAAATCTAAGCTCCTTTCCAGTTCCATATCTGTCATACCAGCAGCAGTGCCCCTGGCATTCTGGTTTGCCACTTGGGTGCTCCGGCATCCAGACTGGTAGGCCAGTCTATTTTTTACTTGCCGTCTGCCTGATATATATTTGCCAATGACCACTTGCTAGATACATAGCTGAAAAGTATTGGGCACCAGCAGTAGCTGGTGAGAATTGTCACTATGAGGAAGAGGATAACTATCCTTTTTAGTAACTGCATTAAGGCGCTGGTAGCTCATCACTACTATATGGCCACCAGCTTTTTTTGGAATAATAATAGGGAGAAGCCAAAGGATTTCATGATGAAACCAATACCCTGGAATTTAATAGTTGCTTAAGTTCAACCATAATCTGGTCTTCTTCACCCTTACTCTTTTGATATGGCTGAGTGTGAAATGGGGACACATTTCATGTCTCTACACGATGAACTACCCCAATCATCTTACCAAAATCGTATGTAGAAGTTTAAAATATCAAAATATTCTTCCAATAATTTGTCTACTCTATATTGCTGATCAGTATTTAGTCCAGTACCAATAGAAGGGCTAATATGGACAATGATAGTGGACTGCTCAAGGCTCATATTTCTGATTTTTAAAACTTTGAACATCTTCAACTTCTTAAACAGCAAATGGGTGAATTAAAGCAATTGGGGTTACTGGTCCAAAATTATGGGTTTATCTTTTAAGTTTGCTAATAAAATTGAAATAGAATCAGTGTATGCAAGATCTAAAGTCTCTGGACAAGTCAAACTTCTCTTTTCCAAGAAGATTTTGATGTCCCTGAACTTCTAATAGCTGCCTAGGGGGTATAGTGACATAAACAAGTGTCCATTAATAAGTGAGATTTTGTTAGAATTACCATGGCTAAGGTGAATAAAGAGCTATACCTTCATATCCATCTACTGATAAAGGAGGCAGTTGGACTCTAGATCCATGGACATGATACTTTTAACAATTGATTTTATTCTCTTTAAGTAGGCATGACCAAATTCAAATTGCAGTTTCATCAGAAGGAGCTTTAAAAAACAATGGCACTTAATGCACAAGGAGAGAAAGAAAATTATTCAGCATAATTAGTGACAGCTACTTGATACTAAAAATTGTGTACCAATGAAGAAATCCTAGCCTGATTTATCCAAGGCAACAGCAGAGGTTATAATCAATTTTTTTAAATCATATAGGTAAGGTTGAGTACACTTCAATCGCTCAAGTGCAAAGAGGACCATCAGTCCCATAATCCATATAGTGAGGTACACCAGGAGACATCTTAACCCGCTTCATAAGTTTGGAAGATATGACATTAACAGGTGAGACACTATCCACGATGGTAAGGACTGGGATCCCTCTGAACCTTCGCTGCTCCTCAAATCACTAAGCTCAAAATTGTGGGGCAAATTGAGGAACATAGATATCACATTGACGAGGAATAAGATAAAGTAGAATCTTTCTTGTTATTTGAAGACCTGATCACCTCCTCCAATTCCGCTTGAATAACTTGTTCAATATCATTAAGTAAAGTATATTTAAAGTTGGAGCTTGGTGGTATAGTAAACATGAAGAGCCTCACACTTAATGTTGACCTCACTTATTCTGCCATATCTGAACATCATTTCCAACAATTCTGTGCCTGATGACGGATTCTATTACAATAGGTAGTACAGAGCACCTTCTTTACCTCTACTTCATGTACTCTGGGTCGTTTATAGGCGGTAGAACTTTTGTGAAACTAAGCTAATGGAGAGTTTTTGATAAGAGCTTCCTTAATATCCCAGATATGATACAAAGCATGTTTCAGGCCAATCATGTGGAGTCAAACTTTTAGTACTTGACTCTAGGGCTGAATTTACAGATGTGATGGCGTCATCTAAATTAATTTTCTTAGTAATCACCAAAGGTTGAGAGTTAACATTGAAACTAATAACAAAATCAGTGGACTTTCTCACTTGTTTGACTAGATGCCCATGAAAGCCTTCTTCTAGTTCAAAAGAGTTAATATCCAATTTCTTGAATAGAGTGGTTCAAACTTGACTCCAATATTGGAACTCCCGAAAATATGGGGTCATTATTTCTCTTGCAGTACTACTTAAATAGGAATGAATATGTTTGATCTTTTGATGATTAGTTGCTATTTCCATCCCACTCTTATAGGCGTGCTATAAAGATGCAGTACTAACCTGTCCCAGGGCAAAGTTTTCTTTGAAATTAGGTTGTAAAGAAGAAATGAAGGAGGTTGATAAAGTATTAATGCCAGAAACCACACTAGGTGCATAGGATTTAATTTTAGTTTCAGTCGGTGGATGCAGTAAAGTAATTTGTCTTTATATAGTCTCTGATTGTTCTTAGTTTATCCCAATATTAGATTTAAGGAGGATGCTTGAGTCTTTTGTGTGAGCTGATCTTTTAAAGTACGAATCTCAATTTGTTGGACTCATAATTGAGTCTCACAATGACTTACAAGGTCATTAAGGAATGTGCATTTTCATCCAATCAGCTTAGATGTTCATCAACATCTTCAGTAAATGCAGTAAAGTTATCCATTTCATAGGGAAAGGCACGCAAAGTAAGTCAAGGGCTAAAGGGACTTCCAATGAGGTAGACCTTGCATCCAGTTGCAACTTTTTTCAATTGAGACTTCATAGTAATTTAACTTTGGATATATCTTCTCGCCATGAATCATCATTTCCAGATACAGGGATAGCCAGTCCTGGAGGTCCTTCTCTTTCATTTAAACCAGAAAAACACTCAGGCCCCTTGGGTCCACGAGGTCCTTTGACGACTTCTAGTAGTTTCAATTCCTGTTAACTTTGCTGTAAAGATTGTAATGCAACTTCAATAAAATAGATTCTCTGAGTCCAAATGACAACATAATTTTTGGAACATTAATTGAATTGATCATCATGATACCCAGAGATCCCACGATCAATTTATGCAAGATACATTTGAGCTTAATTTATAAAACTTCAGTTGTCCAGAAAAGAATCTATTGTCACAAAGATAGGCTGAAGCAGTATTATAAAAGTTTACTACTGCCAAGTTACTTTGTGTGACATTACTAGCTTTATGTTTAAATCAGAATGATGTAATCCAAGGAGCTGAAGAAGTTGATGCAACGCGGGATGTACAAATTATCAAAGATAACGATCTGCACCAGTTGACAGCTCATTATCCAGAAATTGATTTTATTTATATAATATGCGCACTGTAGAAAGTACCACAGAGCCCTGGAGTGGAGAGATTAATCACCTGAAGATTAATTAATTAAGTAATTGCGAAAGTTTAACTTCACTATTTTTGACTTGAACTTGATACTGACGCTGATCAACATTAGAAATATTTTAATACCAAAGTAGCCTGGAAATCCAAGGCTTAAGGCTGCAGAGGATCTACACCATATCTAGACGAAGTGACCCAGTTAGTCACTTATATCATGATCATCTGTACCATTTTAATTGTCATTACTCTCCATGACGTGATAGACTTTTTCACAAGCAACAGCTCAGAGGCCCCTGTATTGGCACCACTTTTTTCAGGACATGTCTATATTCAACTGGCTGAGTCAATATCTCTCAAGGCAACGGAAAAATAGTTAACTTGCTAAGGAATCAAAAATAAGGTTGATCAAAGCTATAATTTCTAAAATAAAAGTACTTCAAAAAGTAGTTATTGAAGAATAACTTAACAAAAATAAATGAGATTATCATGAGACAATACAGGTGATGTTTATTTTAGATAAACTTGATATATTTATATGGATGCAGAATTTTTCATTGATGTGATGGACTTCTAGGCTCTTTTTGTACATGATCTTGCATCAACCGCTGTAAAATGCTTTTTAAGAAGAGAATTTGAAGGAGATTAGGGATGGTCCATTTACATCAGAAGCTTTTGTTTTAAGAATATATGAATAATCTTACATTTTCAGAATCAGGTAAAAAAATAATTTTTTCATCAATTGATTTATCACCAAGGGAATCTTCTCAGGGAGAACTCTCTTTCTGCTCAGTTTAACTTTCCAAGCAAATCTTATGGAAAAAAAGAAGAAGCAAATTTCGATCACCCACCATAGTTTTGCTCTGATTTCACCAGATTCCCTGCCAGCTGCTCCAGTGTGGGACAGCGGCAAAACTCCCCCACCATTTTCTGTCTGGTGGGAAAACGTGCTCATACTGGCTCGCCAAGTCATACTAAATCCCTGGGACAATTCATTCCTCCCAAGGATCTCAACGCCCACCTTGCTTGTATCCAAGCGGTGCCTCATTGCCCCCTGGTGCTCCCCCGGAGCAACATGCATTTTGGCCTTAGTATCGATTATGGGAAACTTTTCCCTTACTATGACCAAGACATTATCAAAATGGTTCAGGAGGTGAAGACTTTTGCCAGCTTTATTGATTTCCGCCCCTATAAGGGGTATTTTGATCTTAGCCTCACCTGTGAAGCCAATGCCACCACTGTGGAATCTGTACCCCTGGTTTTCCAAGGTATCCCTCTCCCCACAATTCAGACCCAGCTCAGTAGATACCACTTTGGTGGTTCAGTTCGCTGGTTTGCCCACCCACCTCCCCCTATGGTGCTCCACCAGGAGCTGATGGACAGTTTGGCAGCCTATGGCTCCAACCCCATCTTACAATTTGTGATACCAAATGGGACCACATGCCTCGCTGGGCCTTGGGCGTATGCCACAATCAGACCTGAATTTAGTAAACTTTCCTTGTCAATTCCCCCTTGTGCCATCATTCCCTCTGTCCCTGACCATCGGTGATGGGCCCACGTTGAGGGAGGGCGGATGATCTGTCCATCCTGTTTCAAGTTGGAACACTCAAAACATAAGTGCCCATCCTTAGCTGCTTCTGACAGCTCTGATTTTTTGTCCGCTGGCTTCCAATCTGCCACTCACCCCATGTCAGCTTCAGTATGGGGTATGATCCTACCTTCCCCTCCCCCAAAGCCTGTTGCTGCAACCACGCCCACAATCACCAATCAGCCTCCTCCTCGCCCCAGTGCCACAAACGCTCCCTCCAATCAAGCACTGGATTAGACCCCAGTTCACTCCCATGCGTCCTCCAACAAACCAACCAAACCTCAGGCATATGCTGATTTCCCATTTAATTCAACTAAAATCCTTGGTATCTATTGGCTGAAATTGATGAGTCAAGTGATACTATTGAAGACCCCACTATCCAACTTGAGTGGTTTATATATACTGACCACAACGCTAAGCTACCCCCTCATTTATTTGCCCCCAGAAAAACGCTGAACTGTTCCGCGGTGACCACCAGCTGGCTGTTGAAGCAACGGCTAAGCCAGATTGTCTTCCTCTCCGCAAAGCTGCTGCAAAATCAGTGGTGATGCTCACAGAAGGAATCCTTCCTCCCCTTATCCCCTCACCGCCAATATGCTCCAAAAGAATATGTTGATCAAATCTCATAAAGCCACCAATGACGCCATCCAGCATGTGGCAATGATATCGTGGAATCCCAAAGCCAAGATTACCTGCACCAATATTCCCACATATGTAAAACTCCCCAACGCATTCATAAAAGCTGAAACAGCTTTAAATAATTATATCGTCTCACTTATAGTCAACCATTGTCTACCTGCCACCACAATTATCAAAAATTTCTCTTTACATCCTGCTGACGCCCCAAAACCCCTGCTCTCCGCCATAGCCTGTGCGCTGCTTTGTATTGAAGATGATGCTAAGTATGAGCCCCTAATCCCCTCTCCTTCCACCATGATGGGATAAGAAGTTCCCGCTGTCCCAACTGATTGGTTGTGTTCATATTTTGTGTGTCATCCGCTCGTTTTGGGAGTTTTTTTGTTTTTTTGGTGAGTATCTATTTGTTTGCTCTTTGAGTTTCAGTAATGTCCATCCCTGGTCAGCTTACCACGGTTAAATAAAAATCTTCTCAGGAAGAAGAGTCAATTTCATCTTATTATTATCCTGATGCTTGACAACCAACATGGTGGATCACAGTTGGGCACCCTGGGAAGGCAAAGACTTTGGAAATGATCTGCCACATTATAATTGGAAGGATTTAGCCGTTAATATTGCCAGTTACTGTAAGGTGTGCTTGATCTACAACTAGATAAAGCCTAATTTCATCCTCTGAAGGGTTGTTAGTACCAGTTCAAAAGGCTGAAGGGCCTTGGGCTTCCTTATCAGTGAATTTCATTCTAACGTTACCTGCGTCTGAGGGCTATTATACAATCATGGTAGTTGTGAACCAATTTACAAAGTTCGTCCATTTCATTCACTAAAACCACAGTAACCATGGAGGAGATGACTAGGATCTTCGTGTCTCATGTGTTTATCTTCATGGGGTGCCCCAGGAGATAATTGATGATCGTGGACCCCAGTTTACCTCATTACTTTGGAAAGAGTTGTGAAAAGCTCTTTAATTTGTCCATTCCGTTCTACTGCCTACCACCCATTAATCTGATGGGCAAACAGGACGAGTGAATCAGTTCCTGGAACAGTTCCTGTGGTGCTACACTGACACAGGTCATTAATATTAAGTTTCACATCTTTCCATGGCCCAATTTAGTTATAACAATGCCCAAAATGCACCCATTGAAAAGTCTCTACATTGCGCCAACTACGGGTTTAGCCAGCCTTCAACATAGAGACCTGGTGTGAATCCATAGTGTAAAAGGTGGTGGAATTTCTAAGACCATCAAGAAAGTACACAAAATGGTTACCGTGAATATAGATGTAGCTATTCAGGCTTTATAAAGAGAACGCCGATGGTAAGAGATGGGTAGGTTCTACATACTAGGAAGAGGATCTCGTGATCCTTGATGCTAGAAATATCCCAATCAATCAACCATACAAAAAAGTGGGACCAAAGAGGATATGGCTTTAACGCATTTCCAGAAAGGTGGTTATGCGTCATTTTAGTTAGATCTCCAACTATCATTCTAGAACTTTGCCCTTTTTTTGTAAGTAAGCTGACTTTGTTTTAGGGTCACCAACCAGAGACTCCAGAGGCATACCTCGTCAATTGAGAACCAAAGTGGGAGTGGAGGAAATTGTAGCCCCTAGCCATGTAAGCTAAAGTCTTGATACCTGGTGCTTTGGAATGAGTTTGATGTGGCAGAGAACATTTGGGTACCAGCACGCCATTGCGTCCAAGCCCAAAACCTGATTGATGATTTCCATGAGCATTTCCCTGAGGCCTCAGGATCCAGGCTTAAACAAAGTATCGCCGACATGAGCTGGCCCCTGCCCACATAAACTTCTCCACGGGCTGAAGCCCCTGGAAGAGGGGTAGAGCCCCAACAGAACAGGAGAGTAATGTCATGATTACATGACACCATTGAGGGTACTGATTGTAGGGACAAGGATGGGCATGAGGAGACAAAAAGAGAAAGTTGGCAGGCATCCCTGACCTGAAGCATACCTTGAACCAACTGTTAGTGAAGCGGCAGATAGAGTTTAGACTGGCCAGCCAGTTGGGATGAAAAAGCACCCAGAAGGCGATCCAGAATTCCAGAGGCACTGCTGCTCAAATGATGTTTAGATGGGCTAGGAGGTAGATAAACAACAAGCTCTGACCGGACAATTAAGTGATAAGCAAACCATTATAAAAGCCAGGCTGTTGTGGCCCCAGGGACCTCAGTTTTGAGCGTGGGGAGATGTTGGGTCGGGATGATAGGTTTGAATTCCAACATTGGGGAATTTGGAATAAAATCAATGCCAAGAGTGTGGATTCTTGGCGGAGTGGGGATAACTTTGCCCATAAAATGCCAAGATCCTGGTGGCGGATTGCTTCAGCAATCATAGAAAAGTTTAGGATGTTTCTGATGTAATATGTACTGTTCACAGAAGAAGGCAACAAAGTCAGCAACATGGCCACGATCCCCAGTTGGTGTGCAACCCATAATTACACATTGGTTGGGTGTCACAGGATACTTGAGAAGAGCGACTTAAGTAATAATGTGTTTTAGAAACAGGGGAATGTTTATTAAAATTTTTGTAAATAAAATCGACCATCAATTTTCCCTGTGTGAGATCATTGCTTATATGCTTAGTTGATTTAATTAAAACATTGGGCTGCATGAAATTGGGCACTTGAGTGTCTGACCTAAATTGGAAGAACTTTGAGTGGGGGTTATCCAATCTAAACTGACTCTGAGGGTGTCAACGGCGGTCCAAGTCATTATCAGTTTGTTTTTGGATGCCTTAATTATGGTCTTGCCACAATTACAAAAATTTGATCAACGACATCTTGCACAACAGGTAACAAGGGCCTCCCAAGGCCATCCCACATAGGGATGGTCCCAAGTGTTCAGAAATGAGCTTAGGATGCCCAACATGTTCGCACCTAATCACTTAGGCACCCATTCAGACTTGTGGGTATGGCGAAATAAGATTTTGATGCTATAGGGGAAGGTTTGTTTTTATGACTGATTTTACCAGATTCAAGATCAACCATGGGGAGAGATTGCCACATCCATCTCGTGCTGATTTTATATGACAAAACTGCGACACATATTTGCTCAATCCACCATAGCAATTTTTCAGTTAGTAAAAGATGGGCGGCGGAACCTTTAGAGGGTAGGCCATAACCTACTGCTCATACAACACATGATCAAGGTCGCCCTGTGAGATGAGGGGGCTACCAGCCTTTTTGGGGCATTATTGGAAGGGAAAGGGAATAATACTTTTCCAAGCTCAAGGGGTGCACCCTCAGAATTACATTACCCTTCCCTTTTCCTAAAGGGGGAGCACCACCACTGGGAAAATGGGCGAGGGAAACTTTCTTATGGGCCTTGAGTAACTTGACCGCCATCAGCATCACCATATTTGGGGGAGGCGGGGAGCATTGGTGTGGGCGGTGTGAAAGGCCACAACAAGCTCTTAACAGTTTACAGAGTCCCAAGCCAACTCAACTATTTTTGTAGATTGGGTAGCTCTCAAGTGACTAAATAATGATATGGTCTTTGTGAGCACCAGAAAGCCAAAATGGCGTCAACATATGCTTCCTCCATTCCCTTGATTACAATGGGTTCAGGTTCTGGCAGGATTTCCCTCTTGAATGGGGACAACTGAGAAACATGGAAGATGGATGTTGCTTATAGAGGTCCAGCAACTTCAAACGAAAAGTGCCCTTTACCAAGTCCTTTCTCCACAAAATGGGTGCCTAAGCATTTGTTCACAAACCTGCGCAAGGAAAACTGCATGCACAGTTGCTGTGTGTCCAACATGACTTGTTAACCTATTAAATCTTGTTCATGAGGCAGCGCTATTGATCCGCAAACTGTTTATAATCATTAATGGCCTTGATTAGTTGTTTTCAGACCATGGACTTGGTGGCACTAATATGCTGAGCATGGTCAGCAGCAGCTGGTACCTCAGGGTTAAGGCACGATCCAGCTAAAAACATTGGGTTTTACCCCAGGTTGCTTTGCATGGGGAGAAACCTGTGGATGCATGAACTCCACTATTATTGAAATCTGAGCGAGTGGAAGGTCGTTTTTTCAGGTATCCTGAGTGGCTGCAGCGTAGCACAGCAGGTATTGTTCCGAAATTTGATTTCTCCGTTCAGTTTGACCATCTAACTGAGGATGATATGCGGTGGAGTGACAGGGAATAAATTTTTAAATGCCAAAAGTCCTTTCCAAAACTGCGCATCAAATTGGGTCCCACAGTCACTGATGATCTCCTGAAGGAGTCCAAACATATATTTCACATGCCTCAAGAACAGGTGGGCGGTCTCCTCAAAGGTGATGGTAGAGGAGAAGGGAATAAAAAGGGCAAATTTTGTGAAGCAGTCTACAACCATCATGACTGCTGTGAACTCATTGGAGCTTGGTAGCTTGACAATAAAGTCCACGGACACTGACGTCCACAGCCCATCCACCTGCTGCAGAGGGTGAAGGAGGCCGTTCTTACCTGACCAGTCTGATTTAGCCTGCGCGCATGTTATGCAGTTGGCAATCAATGCTGGAACCTCCTTTGACAGGACTGACCAGTTGAAGGTACACTAAACTAAATCGATGCATTTTTGTTCCCCAGGTGACCAAAAGCAGGGGATTATGATGAGCTCAGATGACATCATCCCAGAGATGGGGAGGTACCCAAAGATCGACCTAAACTAGATAAGCCCTTTAGTCAAAGTATAGAGGGAATGCTTAAAAGTTGGAAGTTATAACCTCGCCAAAAGTTACAACCCCTCCACGCATGCCATCTGAGCCACTAATACTTGTGAGACCAAAAATGCATCCAAACCTAAATACGCTACTGAAACCACAGGAGGAGCGAGGCCAAGATTAGAGTTGATGGAATAACTGTGACTAGCTTTTCCTCATATGATTCAGCCGGGAAAAGAGCTTGATTTTGACTTAAAAAGTCAGGAAGCACAATACGCGCGCCCTTAACAAACATGTATCTAAAAATAAAGTTTCACAAATTGTGGTAGGTTTTAGCCTGCCATGCACTAAATTCTTTGGCTTGCAGAAATAAAGGAGAGCTTCATGGTCTTTCCGCACAGTCTACTCATGTTGAGCACCCTGTAAGAGATAAAGCCAGTGGGTCAGGTCCCACGCCATGGCTACCAACTCCTTTTAAAGATGGCCAGGATTGCTCTGTGGAGGAAAACTAGCAGTAAAAGTATGCAATGAATTTCCAACCCATTGTGCTCTTGGAGAAGGACAGTCAAACCATGGCATAGGATGCATTCCACATTACAATATAGGGTTTGGAGGGGTCTGCATGCTTGAGGTCAGGAGACAATAAAAACACCTTCTTGACTGAATCATATGCCTGCTGGCACTTAGACGTCCAACGGAATGGGAAGTTTTTCCCCATAAGCGGATGAAGTGGCATGATCAACTGCGAGAGAGTTAAGGAGTATTCCTTAGAAAGAATATTGTAACCAAAAAGCTTCTCAGTTTGCTTCTGGGTCGGCGGAGTTTGCTACTTGTGGACGGCATCCATTTTACTGGGCGGAAAGGTGTATCCATCTTTTAAAATGAGATTACTCAAGAAGGTAACTTCTTCTCAGTAAAATTCACTCTTAGACGCTTGATGAACAAGTTCGCCTTATTTAGAGCTGCCACCACCGCCTCCAATTTTTTACATGCTGCTTGGGTGTGGGAAAGTGAACCATGATATTATTGTTGTATGCGACCATGCAGGTGAACTGGAGGTCACCTAGCACACTATCAATTATCTACTTGAATGTCGCAGGCACTTTTTTAACCTGAAAGGCATTACTCTAAAAATGAAATATGCCTCTTCTTGTTAAATGTTGGTAAGCCAATCTTGGCCTTCCAATATTCGGATTTGATTATAGGCGTTTACTAGAGTAAGTTTATGAAGATACTCATGACTTCACAAAAGCGTGGCCAATTGTTTGTTCCAGTGGAAGTGGGTAGGGGTCGTAAACCATTATATTATTGAGGTGACCATAATCTATACAGTGGCGTAGCAAACCTTTGCTTTTTTGGTGTATATAACGTGTGAGGCCACCAGGGTGTCTCCTTGAATAACCAGCCCTTCTTGAGCATGTCATCTTTCCATGCATTGAGGTGTATCTTTCTCCGCTCATGTGGGTACAGTGGACAGTTAATATTCACTATGTCCACTGTCATCCAGAACTTCAGATTAAACTCAGTATGTAGCGGGAGGCGGTTGGCCTTATCCAAATCAAAAATGCTCTGATAGGCTATTAACGCGGCAGAAGATCTGGTAGAAGGCCCATGGGGGAAACATTGGTCATCATGGACCCTCAGTTCTGAGTTTTAGTGAGGGTGTCAAGCGGAGGAAACTTGACTCCGCCTGGGAATTTGCAAAAGACAACATTTTTGAATTCAGGTGAATTCTCACATGTTGACGCCACCAGCCCACATCCAAAATTACTAAGAAACATGAGGTTAGGCATCACAGAATAGTGACTGCAAAAACTAATTAGGTGGAACAAAAAAGGCACAGAACGCCGCAACTTGAAAGATGACAGAAGGCTAATGACGCGGCCACCACCTCCAGACCCAGGTCCAAGTCTAGTTTTAGCTTCTGGGCCAATTTCAGACTCATGAAGTTACCCGCTGTTCCCATGTCAACCAGGGCCTCAAAGGACCACTGGAGCGCCCTAATCCCAATTTCCATTGGCATAAAAAGTAGGCATAATTTTGCTAATTGGTGACTGCACCTGAATCTTCTGACAAAGTTATAATTGTAAGTATATTATGGGAAGAGATTTTCTGAAGGGGATAAATTATTTTTGGGTGAGGGGTGGATTAAATCCTCCGCAGGGTGGCCATCCGCCAACTTAGGGACAGGTAGACCCACTACTTGAGGGTATGCCAGGACGGAGGCGGAGGTCAATAGGGTAGTTTGGTTATGGAGAAATTCTTCCAATGCCACCTGAGAGCTACATACGAGTTTGATGATTGGCCAGGCAAACAACAGAAGGCAAGCCACCAACTCCACGTTCATTTGGTAGTTCTAGACCATTTCTGCACCCCCTTTGATGAAATGGGCGGAAATGGCTGGAATTAATGGATGGTCAATTATGTCAGGGAAGCAGCAGATAGAGTTTATAATGGCCTACCAGTAGGGATGCAAAATCACCCAGAAGGTAAGCCAGAATGCCAGAGGCACTGCTTCTTGAATGACGTTTAGATGGGCTGGGAGGTAGAAAAAAAATGAGCGCTGATGTGACATAAAAGTGATAAGCAACCTGGAGAAAAGCCAGACTTTCATGGCCCTAGGGCCGCAGTTTGAGTTTGGGGCTATGTCAGGTCAGGATGGCGAGTTTGGATTCCCATAGGGGAAGATGGAATAGAGTCACGGGAAAGAGTGCGGATCTTCACTTGGAGTGGGGATATCTTGCCCATAAAACGCCGGTATTCTGGTGGCAGATTGCTTCAGCAAATGGAGAAAAGTTTAGGAATTTTTGACGCGGCAGGTCCAGTTAACAGCAGAAGGAAACAAAGTTGCCAACATGGCCGTGATGGCCCAGTTGATGTGCAACCTTTAAAAACACATTGTTTGTGTGTCACAGGATACTGAAGAAGATCAACCTAAACTAAAAAAATGTGTTTTGAAAACTGAGGGTATGTTTATTGAATTTTTTAAAAAAAATCAACCTCTAATCCTCCCTGTGTGGGACAATTGCATATATTCTCAGTCACTTTGGAAATAACTTCAGGATGCATGGAACAGGGCACTAGAGTCAGACCTAAACCAGTGGAACATTGATAAAGGGTTATTCTATCTAAGCCAACTAAAGGGTGACATCAGCAGGCTGAGTTGCCATAAGTTTGTCCTCAGATGCTTGAATTACGGTCTTTCCATTATTATGCTGATTCAAGTGGCTCGTCTCACTCAACGAGTAATAGGAGCCTCCCAGGGCCATCCAACGTAGCGATGCCAAAAGTGATTGAAAACAGGTTTGGGATGCCTAACCTGACTGCACCTGATTGCTCTGGTGTCCATTCAGACCTGTGGGAGTCAGCGGATTGAGGCTTAGACGCCATAGGGGAAGGGTTATTATATTTGACTGATTTTGTTGATTTCAAGTATGGCCATGGGGAGTGACTCAAAACAAGCATTTCCCGTTGTTTTGATTTAGCAAAACATTGACGAAGATTTTTTTGGTCTGCTGTAGCAATTCTTTGGCTGTTAACAAAGGGATGGGTGGTGAAACCTTTAGAGGGTGAGCTGTAACCACCGCTCATCCACCACATGGGTAAGGTTTCCCTGGGAGATGAGGGGGCTTCCAAGCTTTTTAGGGCCTTCTTGGAAGGGAAGGGAATACCACCTGGTCCAAGAGCAAGGGGCGCTCCCCAGGACTTACATTAAGTCTGGGTACAGGCAAGATATGGCCAAGTTGGTCTTGAAGGTGCGCGTGTTGGTCATTTCAATGTTACATCTTAAGCATCAAGATTCACCAACTTTATTGAAGATTATGATGGGACTGTATATAAAATTGAAATGGGGTTTAAGACCCATTCAAATACCAACATTACCAAACCTGGTAGGACTCAACTATAATCAACTACTTGAGTTTAGGCTTACTTGAGCTACAGTACCATGGCTGATGGTAGCATGTGCTTATTGGTTTTTTAGGCTTGTACCACTCCCAAGAAATGATAATTCTCCACACAGTGTTATTAATGATTTTCTGAGACTAACCTTCTATTTTGGTTGCCTTATTTAAATAAACTCCTATTATTACATTTTTAAATGGTCCTTTGGGAATATCTGTGCGCTGACCTCCTTTAGGAGGCTTCAAATAACATAGGTCACTTCATTTATACAAATTGTATCCTGACTCGCCTGCCCCTATGTGTAAGCCTGGTCCTCTTCAGATAGAGGACCTGGAAAACCTTGGATTCAGATCTGCACCTTGTAATGGACACCTCTCTAGGGTCCAACCAAGTCCTAGCCTTCTTGAGTTATCTTGTCGTTTATATCTAAATTTACATTCTTATTTTGGGTCCTTTTTGTGTTGGGCCCCTCCGTGGGATCCATTTCCCTGTGTTGTTAGCAGGTTGTTCCCAGTTGGTGTGGCGAGGCATTCCCCACCACCTCTCTGGGAAAGAGAGGGTTGCAAACACTCTTCTGACAATAAGCACAAGGGACTGTGAGAACTGTAAGGAGTTAGTGGATTGATTACATGAGTTAAATCCTGAAGTCCACTATCCGCCTAATAAAATAGCTGTAATTTTGGCCATCAAACTCCCTGTCAGACACAAGAACTATGCCATGGTTTATGTACCAGTAGGCGGACTTTTTACTGTGATAAAGGAGAGAATAATTTAATTCCAGAAACCCAACCTCTTGGGCTATATCAGGGGAAATTTTCTTTCAGAGGAAAGAAAGGACCCAATGCACCTGTGGAGCCCTTAATTCAACTGGGTGACTTGTACCATGCTATTGATGAGTGCTGGGTAATTGATTTAGCCCCTAAAAACTCACCTACTTTACCTCCTTTTTGTCTTCTGCGCTTGTAAATAAAATCAAGGGGGTTTGTAGGGAGTTAGTCCTCGAGAGAGTCCACTAGCAGGACCCCCACCCTCATCTAGTCCTCACCTGTAACCTCCCACCCCCTTGGAAACTTTAAAATTAAAACAAAAGACTCTAGAAAGCTTTACTAAGTCAGAAAACCCAGTTTGGGACACAGAATTTGAGATTCCAAGTCATGGGTCACCAATACAAGTTGTGAATATATTCCAAAAAATTCAAACTAAATCTAGTTTGATCAAGAAATCAATTTTGTCAAAACCAACTATTCCATGCTTACGATCTGACCTAATCTGCTGAAGTTTGGATTGGTGAGAGTACCCCACTTCTGATCTAAAAATTACTTTGCCAGAGCTTTTAACACCTCATACTAAAACTATCTGATGACCCCTCAAACCCTGGATGCTCGTTGCAAGCACATCAGCCAATTCATTTCAGTACATCCCCTAATTTCTTCAAATATCAACAAGTATAAAAGACATTCACATTTCTTAGACTCAGTTGTCAATTTGTTATTTGTTTCATATTAATAAAAACCCAATTACCAAACCTCTCTCTGCGGTCTCCACTGGCCTATCTTCTACCCAATTTTTTTGAACCCAATTGAATAAGCCGCATTCAGCGTTCTTGAACAATGGATCATTATATATTTAATCAAATTAAGTGATCAAGCAGCTCGCCATCCACTAGCTAAGGTCATCAGGAGATATGCTCCTGGCCTGCTTCTCCAATCCGCCACCCAAGAAGGGCTCCTATCTGAAGATCCATTTTACCTACATATTACTGGTTTAGAGTGATCTCACCAACCAAAAAATCTTGCAACCCCTCTGTTGGAATCCTGGAAGGTGTTAGATCGCTGGTGCTTTTATCACAGGATTCTTAAAACTCAGCAGTAACAGGAGTCTCAAACCTCATAGCTGCTTTTACATAAGGTTAGGGGATATTAAAACACCACAAAAATAAAATATGAAAATGTAACACAAATAAGAGGTTGAGTTTTTATAGGATCTTTAATAAAGTGAGACGTAGGGGTAAAAAAGCAGACTTCTATTGTAATGGCAACTCCTTGTATTCAAGCTAAGTCGGAGCTAAAAATAAGAAAGATGATGGAATTGAGAATAGTCAAGTGGTCTTTCCAAATTGGCTAAATGACGATTTAAGCTATCACTGGTCTGGATAGCCGTATCACTTTGATAAAGCTTAGATTGTAAGTGTGAGATCAACTCCTGGAATTTCATAATCATGGGGAGCATCTAATATAATCTCATTAATCAGCCATCTGGCAAGGGTTGGTAATTGGCCGATTACCACAGCTCCTAGTTGATGATTGATGGGGAAAGTATTTTAATCCTTATGAACCCCCTTCAGGTCTATAAATGGGGGTGGTCTACGCTTAGGAGTATGAACTAAATTGCAGACAGGACGGGGAGGAACCTCAAGATGACTGCACTGATCCGCCACAAATCTGGAGTACCCTACTACTTACAAGAAGGCTATTTGTCCGATGAGTTGGAGTAGAATTATTACCTTAATTTGAAGGATTCCACAAAGAGTTGACCAGGGTTCTTTAGGAAGTACTAGAGGTATTCTCCAACAAAATACTCTTAGACCAACCTTGAAAATTTAAATTTACAATAAAGCCCCTGTTAAAAATTGGGATTTAACTACTATTAGCCCTTGTTGGCTACTCTTTGCGTGAGTAAAAAATGTTACAATCCTGGGTTCTTGCCCAATTAATAGCTCACAATCGTTAACTGCACAGATTCAGTATGTTCATGATTCAAATTACTGATAGTATTTAATAATTAATCAATAGTAGTATAGAGACTATTATTATAGTTAAAAAGATCTTTCTGCTCGGCATAACTTTCCAAGCAAAATTACATCAATTATTAAAAGCAAATCTAATCGCCCGTTGTAGTTTTGCTCTGATGTCCTCAGATTCTCCACTGGCTACTCCAGTATGGGGCAGCGGCGAAACTACCCCCACCATTTTCTGTCCGGCAGGAAAACGTGCTCAGACTGGTTTACCCAGTCATTCCAAACCCATGGGATGATTTGTTCCTCCCAAGGATCTTGACGCCCATCTTGCTTAGACCCCAAGCGGTACCTCGCTGCCCCCTGGTGCTCCCCCAGAGCAACATGAATTTTGGCCTTAGGTTCAATTATGGGAAACTTTTACCTTACCATGACCAAGCCATTATCAAAATGGCACAGGTGGTGATGACACCCACCGGATTCATAGATTTCCACCCCTACAAGTGGTATTTTGACCTCAGCTTCACCTGTGAAGCTGATGCTGCCACTGCAGCAACTGTGCCCATGGTATTCCAGGGCACCCCTCTCCCACAACTCGGATCTGACTCCCAGCGGACACCACTTTGTTAGTCCAGTTTGCTGGTTTGCCCACCCACCTCCCCCCATGAAGTTCTCCATCAGGAGTTGATGGACGGTTTGGCAGCAAATGGCTCCAACCCCATATTACAATTTGTGGTCCCAAATGGGGCCACATGACTCACTGGGCCTCGGGCATATGCCACAATTATCCCTGAATTTAGCAAATCGCCGTGTCAATTCCCCCTCACATCACTATTCCTTTAGTGCCTGACTATCTGTTTTATGCCTGCTTCAAGGGCGGGCAGATGATATGTCCGTCATGTTTTGAGTTGGGCCACTTGAAACGCAAGTGCCCCTCCTTAGCCACTTCTGATAGATTGGATGACTTGTCTGCTGACCTCCAATCTGCCACCACCCCATACAAGTTCTGGTATGGGGCACAATCCTACCTTCCCTCCCCCAAAACTGGAAGCTGCAGCTGCACCTGAAGCCACCAATCAGCCTCCTTGCCCCAATGCCACAAATGATTTCTCCAATCAAGTATCATATTGGATCCCAGATCAATCCCATGCTTCCTCAAACAAATCAATAAAACCTCAACCATATGCCAATTCCCCAATTCAATTTAATCAAAACCCATTGGAGTTAATGGCTGAAATTGACGAATCAGTTAAGCTCATTGAAGAACCATCTCTGCAAATCAAGCAGTTTGTTAATGCAGGATGGGACGCCAAATACCCCCTAAACTATATACCCCACAGCTAAATGCCAAATCATTTTGCAGTGATCACCAGCTTGCAGTCGAAGCAGCTGCAACATCAGATTGTCGCCCAATTGTAAAGCTGTCACCAAATCAGTGGCGAGGCTCACAGGAGATATTCCACCTCCTGTTATCCCTAAAAGTCTTACTCTAAGAGTAAAATCACAGTAAAACAGTTATACAAAAATGTTAGTGATGCTTGTGGGATCCGCTTATGGATGCCACAAACATCTTGTTTTAAAGTGAGAAATTTACTTTTAATAAAAGTAATAAATAGCGCTTTGTTAAAGTTTTTTAAGTTTTTTATTGTTCAAGCAGGGCAAACCTAAAGAAAGGTCCTTTTCTTGATACTAGTATTTCCTATTTAAACTAGTTCAAATTTTGAGGCCATGGGTATTCAAGGCAAAAGTATATAAAGCTGAGTCATCCAAATTAAGAAATATAGGCTTTTGGCCTATCAGATAAAAGATAAAAATTTTGAGGCAAAACTGACCTGTGTGGTAACGATTTGATGAATTGTATCCAATCACCAGTGAGTAAAATCTTCTCACCTTGGCGGTGGTCAGACTCATGTGGTAATGATTGGTTAATTTGCACCCTATCATCTTCAAGTGAAATCTTTTCACCTCGGCGGTGGTCAGACTCATGTGGTAATAATTAGTTAATTTGCACCCTATCACTATCAAGTAAAATCTTCTCACCTCAGCGGTAGTCAGACTCGTGTGGTAATGATTGGTTAATTTGCACCCTATAATTGTCAAGTAAAATCTTCTCACTTCAGCAGTGGTTAGACTCATTTGGTAATAATTGGTTAATTTGCACCCTATCATCATTTAGTAAAATCTCCTCACCTTGGCGGTGGTCAGACTCATGTGGTAATAATTGGTTAATTTGCACCCTATCATCATTTAGTAAAATCTCCTCACCTTGGCGGTGGTCAGACTCATGTGGTAATGATTGATTAATTTGCACCCTAAATTGTTAAGTAAAATCTCCTCACCTCAGCGGTGGTCAGACTCATGTGGTAATGATTGGTTAATTTGCACCCTATCATCATCAAGTAATATCTTCTCACCTCGGAGGTGATCAAACCTGTGTAGTATCAAACACCCCAAATTTGGCCAAGAAGTCAGAGTAATCTATTATTAGTTATTACCTTTTTAAGACGATTTTTGTTAAGAACCAAATTTTTTGATAGTTAGGATTCCACCAAGAATCCTCCAAGGTCTTCTCGCCGTGGTTACTCATATCATTGATAGCCACAATATTATTTGAAGATTGGGCAGGTGATGGGCCAATCATGGTAGCAGATTTGGGGGCACTTATACCTTCAACATTCTTTAATTCAAGAAGGAGATTGTCCGACAATGCTATCCAGAATGTGGCAACTATAGCACGGAACCCAAAAGCTAAAATTGCCACGTTCATTAAACTCCCAGATGCCCAAATTAAAGCTACAATAGCTTTAACTGAATATATCAGTGCCTTTTCCTAGCTAGCAATTTCCATGAAAAACCAATTATTAGCAATATCAAACTGTATGCCACAGATGCCCCAACGCCCTTACTGTCTGCCTTGACATGCACTCTACTATGGGAGGAAGAAGCTGCTGCCAAAGATGAGCCCCTTAATCCCCCCTCCCCTTTCACCATGGAGGGATAAGCAGTTTCTGCTGCCCACCTGGTTGGTTGTTTTGTTCGAAGTGTTTCACTCAATCTGCTCATTTGGGCGTTTTGTTTGAACCAATTAATTATGTTAGTTTTAAGTTTAGTTTTAGTTTCAGTAATGTGCGTCCCCTGGTCAGCTTACCCCAAATAAATAATTATCTGTAGTTGAATAGATAACCTGTTCTGGTCCAACTCTTAACCTGTATTTCTCCACGAAATACTCTTTATGTCATCTGTAGGGATTTCTAACCTAATCCGCCTAACTTGTCCATGCTCAGATCCCTAAGTTTACAGCCTTTTCTTTTTGTGACATGAAGTCAGCAGTAATTCCATATAAGCTTAGCTTCTCTTCTAAGGACCCTTGATCCTTACTCTTTATCCAACAAAAGAGTATCTAAATAAAGCACACAGCAATAGTATCCTGAAGATGTGTAAAACTTAACATAAAGATGAATATACTAAATTTTTTATCTTCATTTATGTGATAATAAGTGAATATATAGAAGGGATTTGGCGTTCAACCCTCAGTTGGCACATCAGCCATGAAATAGAAGCTGTTGCCATTTAACTTCCCTTTGATGTCTCAACAGCGGCGGTCTTCTTCATCTGGATAAGATTCCTTTGTCAGACATCCTCAAGAACTAAAATGTCTAGAGTCAGAAAACATGTACCTAACGTTTCCCACTTAATCTTAGTGAACCAAACATACTTGGCGAGTGACCTGCTTAGGTAATGGGACTTGTTAACCATTATGGCTGTCACAAACCAACTGATTGATTTGTTAGTTGCAGGGGGCATCACTCACCTCACAACTTACTCATTAAATTCCCAATTGGCTGGTGATAAACCTTTGACCAATATTAATCGGTACATCTGATAGTTAATTCTTAATCAACTATCAAATGCCCCATTTCGTCAGCAATTCTGCACAATGATATCTTAAGCATTCAACCATATGATCCACAACAAATCCAAACCTGGTGAATTACCTAAAATTCCCTAAACATTACTAGCAAAAAATCAGGGTCAACCAATATCCAATTCACTCATTATAGGGATATATCCCTAGCAACCCATGATAATCTAAAGGCTGGAAATGTGGGCAAAAATCTCAACACATCCTCCCTCTTGCTTAGATTTCCAGTGAGAATAGGATTGGGACAAGAGAATAACACCTCAGACCAGGTCAAATTACTCTTGGTTTCTAGCGGAGCAAAGTCAATCTGCACTCAACGCTGCTCAGGACAACCTTCAACATGCAGCTCTCTTCCTCTTCCTCCTTGCTACCACCTCCTCCAAGCGTGGTCCCCACAACCCTCTGTCATACCAGGACTGATCGATTTACTCATAATGGCACTATTCCTAGAAGCCAGTCTCCCCCTAGCCAGGGCATATGACCAATTGTCATACCCACGATCTTTATCTGGTGTACTCAATCTCCTGATCTTCCTCCTCATCCTTGACAGGAGGTCACTTCCATTGATGTTCATCTCGTGGCACAAATAAGAATGCTCAATTATATTCACTCTTGTTATTTTCTCATAGTAACTTCTTTAATCATATCATTCTTAATTACTTTATGAAGAGCTTATCTCATTATTTTTGAGACTAATCTCTCAAAACAGAGCCTAAATAATACCAAAGTGAATAATGTCGACTATTTTAATAAGTCTGACATCCTCCCTCCCATCCAGCTCATATGTCATATTCACAATCTTGGTACCAGCAACTGCTCAACAGTATGTCTGATAAAGATGATCGGCTCTTCTAACTGATGAGTCAATCTGCGCAAATAATCACTTCTATGGTCCCTCTAGGACTCATACTCCCAGTCAAGCACCCATAGCCAGTCCTTCCTCAGAACTACTTAATACGGTTTCCAACCCCAGCAAAACTAGATTAGTGATTTTTTCAAATGACTCGCAGCCAATCCTTCCTCTGTCATCAATTCCAGAGTTAGATTTTGATATTCTCCTGGATTTGAATTATTTTGCAGATACTCCTACTATCAACATTAATCCTACTGAAGCAATGCCCTCTGCTATTGATTGATCATTCCTCACCAGATCTGACTTGCTTCCAGAGTTTCTTTTCTGACTTGGCCAATTTTATAAACTAACTGTTCTGTCAACTGAACTAGCTATTGGAAATTACAAACACAAACTTCACTATGCAGAATTAATTACCCAAGTAACTGAAGCTCTTTCCATAGCTCTCAACCCCTCCAATCTCACAAATATCCTAGATCAAGACGTTGCAGCCTATGCCCTTCATTTTGCTAAACCAAGTTCTTTGAAGTTGGGCCACAAAGCTTCCAGCCTCTCCCAGATTCCATCGCTCATTCAACACTCAGATCTGAGAAGCTCATAGTCATCATCTGCAGGATGCCATCCACTCTTTACATGACTATCTCATTTCTGGCTCATCCCATTGGTACCTCCCCCAGATGGCTTTAATTGAGGGCATGAATTGCAACCCTCGCCTATTATCTTTTGTTCAATGCCAACTCATATGTCCAAGGTTCTTAATGAAGCACGTCAAAAACGCTCAAATCCAATCTTCCAGCTCCAGTGTCATATCAGGATTACTCAGGGTTAAGGCCGACTGCCTCTTCTTGTTCTGTTGCTTTCCTCCTCAATCCAAAATATTTTGAAGGGCAAGTACTGATATCTTTATCTCTCTTCCCCTTGTCATGTTCTTTCAGGGATCATCCACCGCTCAACAAACTTGGCTTGGAGTAGGTCTAGCCCTTGCTGTGTCCGATCTCACATAGATTTTAATAGTTTATTAACTCCTACTGCTATACATCCTCCCTCCCCCAAGATGCAACATAGGAAGAATCAACCTCAAAGCAAGGATAAAAAATAATATAAAATTATAAAAACATATATTTTCTATGTGAATTGTTACAGGTTTACCCTATATCTTTATCAAGATTTTATTATTTTGTTTCTTTTTATATGGGACATGACCTTCACTCAGTTCAGCGGTCCATCTTTTTTATTTATTATCCAAAATTAGTTCTGAGGTATACTTTGACCTTCCAGTTTTCTATGGTTCAGAGGTCTTATTTTTCAAAGTCTTAACCATATATTTTGGTTCAGAAGTCAAATTTTAGGACTTAACCAAATTATTAGGACATAACCATCTCAATGGTTCAGCAATCCTTCAAGAACACTCTTATTTTTATTTTATTTTTTGATCCACTGCTATAGTTATCTAGCATGGACTCAATCCACAGTACATCTAACTAAGAGGTTCTTGATGAAATAGGCAACCATCATTTTTTGGCATTAATCTCAAATGAACCCAACAATAATGTATCTAGCTTAATTCTTCTTCCAAAACAATGCATATCACAATAGGAAATTTTTTCTCCTACTTAGTATTCTGATAATGCGGTCAGTTTGAACCATCTGTTGCTTTTGCCTTGATTTCTTATTCAAAATTGTATTGAATGCTTGCGCTTGCATCTCAATCAGGATATTTTACAATTGGATTAGGTACCGCTCAGCATTTATCATCAATGTTGGTTCAACCACCAAATATAGAATCAGCGGTAACACAGCCTTCCTTCCATATAGTAATTCAAATGGCATTTTTCCCATTGACTATGTTGACTTATGTTATATGCAAACATCCTCAAGCTAAGGTAAGTTCCACATGTATAATTTTCCTGCGACCAGCTTCCTCAGGTTCACAGCTAGCATTACATTGACCTGTTCCTCCGGTCCATTTGTCCCTGGCTGGTAAGGTACTGACATGACTCCTTGGATCCCCATTATTACATTCAATCTTGGGATCACGTGAGATGTGAAATTCATTCCATTGTCACTCAAAAAGACTTGCAGGCATCCATGATGGTATACAACATGATCCAGGATAAACCTTGCAGTGCTTGTCAGGATCTCCACCCAAATGTCATATTCAAATATGTTGGATAATGGGAATCAATCCTGAACTGACCACAAGACCCACAAATCTGTCAGGAATAATCCCTGACAAAAATTGACAGCTATTGAGGTCAGTGATCATTCCCAATTTGACCCATGAGCCCAAAATTGTGTTGGGCATCATCCCCAACAAAAGTTTACTATGACCAAAATTTGGTGATCAACTCCAACCAATATGCCAGAATCCTGTTCCAGCAGAGTCACTCAATGTCAGAGTTCAAACCTGAGCTATGAAGCGAGCTATATCAGTTCAACTGAATTAATTGAATCTTGTACCAAATCCCCCATTGGTTTATCTATTAAATATGTTTGGACGGCTTAGATGGTGTTGGGATTTTTGCCCATATTCTCAGCTGACTAGCAGCCCAGAGATTGCTAGGTGATAATTCCCTAGTGTGAAGTGAATTGGATATCAGTTGACCCTGATTTTGGATTAGCTATGTTTAGGGGTTTTAGGTTTTTTTCCTGGTTGGATCCATCGAGGATCAATCTGGACAAATGCTTAAGGTCTCATTGGGGAGAGTTTATGACGAAATAGGGGCATCTGATAGTTGATTAACTATAAGGTGTGCCAATTTGGATTGGTCAGGTCTCATCACTGACCAATTAGAATTTAAGAAATAGTTGCAAGGCGAGTGATGCCACCTGCAACTAGCAAATTGATCAGTTGGTTCACAACCTGCCAAAATGGGTAAAAAGTACCATTACCTAAGCAGGTCGCTTACCAAGTATATGGTTATTTCACTTGTATTGAGAGGAAAACGTTAGGGACACATTTTCTGACTCTTTCCGTTTCAGGTCTCAAGGATGTCCAATGACAGAATCCTAGCCATGATGGGGAAGACCATCGCTGCTGAGACAAGGATGGGTAATTCAATGGCAACAGCTGCCTTTCATCAAGGAGGTGCCAAATGAGGGTTGGGCGCCGAATTCCTTACTATAAATCCCCTAAAGAATTCACTAATAAAATCATCATCAATTATAAGATCACTTTTACTAGGGTATTATCTTAGTAAACCTTATCAGAATCCATTTAAAGTTCTATTATTTCTCAAGGAAATTATTGCCGTGTGCTCTATTTGGGAGACTCTTTAAGATAAAGAGTAAGGATCTGAGCGTGGATCCATAGAAGAGCTGAGTCATATCAGGGATTGCTACCAACAGTGTGTCAAACAAGAGAAACTGTAAGCAGGAATCTGAGCGTGGATTGAGCTAGGCGGTACCAGGGAACAAATCCCTATTCAGGACATCATAAATTTATTGAGAGGAAATACTGGCCAAGCGTTGGACCAAAATCTAATACTTCATTCAACTACAGATAATAATCATCATACTATTATCAAAAGTTATATCAACTACTATCATGCAATGCGGAGAATTGCACAAAACCTGTTCCTGTGCAGATAATATATTTATAGGGGTTATTAACTGAGAATAAATAGAAAACTTATAAATCTTTGCAATGTGGTGCTCACTACAGGAGTGTAGTTGAGTAGAAGATATTTGAACATAATGTAATATGAATATGTTTCTAATTCTGGCAATAAGTTACTAAGGAAAGTAACATCAGTGAAGGAATAACGTGAAGTGGATCACGTTCAACTGCGTTCACCCAGAACAGAAGTGGAGCTCCTAGTGAAGCGAATTGAGAATACTCAAATTTTGGGAAAAGGACTTGCAGACTAGCTATGGAACTGCTTAAATGCTGCAAGGAAACCTGCTCCACCTGACATCTATCTGAGATAAAGAAGATCAGCAGGGCCAACTCAGGTTGAAATTGGGTCCGCTTAAAATAGTCCTGAGGATTAGCAGGGCAAACTTGGGTTGAAATTGGGTTTGCTTGAAATAGTCCCAAGGAGTGAGATGTTAGATGAGACACTAGATGAGACAATGTATGAAGCTAATATGGCTAAATCAATCTGTGTGATCAAAAGATTGTTTCCAGATCCATCAGTGAATTTACTTCCAACGTTTTGGATGGCCACAAATGCCAAAAATCGTTTTTAGGAGAAAAATGTCTGAACAATAAAACGGAACTTTTGAAAAATGAGCGATTCAATATTTTGAGAGATAGGAAGATTTAAGCATCAGTTGTCTAAATATGAGATATAATTAGGACCTGTTGGACTAATGAAAAGTCGGTATTAAAGGCCTAATGGATATTAACATATAAGAGTATTGCCAAAGTCAGCAAGTTTAGCCTATATGTAAAGAAACAGCACTGCTGGTTGTATAGTGAAAAAGGTCAATACTAAAAAATTGGAAGTATTGAACCTTAGAGTAAATAGTTGCAATGTTCTCAAAGAATCTCTGAACTATTAAATGGTTTGTCCTGAGATTTTGGTCAAGTCCTAAAAGAGTACCACTAAATCAAAAAGATGGTTAAATATTAAAAGGATAAAATTTTGAACCATGAGGACTGGTAGGTCAGAGTATACCTAGGAACCAGTTTGGATGAAAGGGAAAAGAAGGACCTCTGAACCTAGTTGTAGGTTAAAAATCCCATTGAAAAAGAAAAATACAAAAACATATATTTATTTTTTCTAAAAATCAATTTTATTGGTCCATGATTTTTGGACCTAGTAAGTGACGAGAAATGATGACGGAAATCCTAGAAAATCAGGGAATTCCACTGAGAATCAAGAATGCAAAAACCATACTGCCAGGATCACAAATAATAGTTAACATGGGGTTGACATTAGAGATACCGGAGCTACTGTATGAGGAGGACAGAATCCCCTGGAAGAAGTCCAGAGTAGAGCCTTGGGCGGCTCCTGGAATAATAATGCCGGGCCATGGAGAAATATGAGTTCTCCTGGCAAATTTAAGCGAAAAACTGATAAAGATTGAGAAGAATCAGATCGTCACGTTTGTTCACATAATCCCAATGGCTGAACTGAGTAAAATCCAAGATTTTATGACCATTGACAAGATGGATTACTGGCTGGGGTAACCAAGAGTATCAGCCTATTGAAGATTGAGAACAACTCGCTGATCTGATGGAAGGACAACAGGAAGAGGTGCTCAAATTGTTCAAAAAGTATTGAGAAGTATTTGCCCAAAACAACCACAATTTGGGTTCACGAGAGAAGTAATCCACAAGGTCAATACTGGGGAAAATTTACCAATCAGGATGAGACCAATTTGATTGTCAAAGGTGGGTGAAGCGGTAGTGGAGAAAGAACTCACTAGACTTTTGAAGCATGGGCTTCTAGTTCCATCGTTAAGTCTCTGGGAGAGTCCAATTCTTATTGTGAAGAAAAAGGATGGCTCTAATCAAATGGTGATCAATTATTGGAAGCTGAATAAGATTATGAAGAAGGATTCATATTCCCTACCAAGAATTGAGGATGTGCTAGATCGATTAGGAGAAGAAAAGTATTTCTCCGCAGTGGATCTGAAATTGGGATATTAGGTAATCGATTTGCCAAAAGAATACCAAGAAAAATGCATAATTATCACCGTGCAGGGGCTATATCTGGACGGATGAGGTGGCCCCAGGGTCTTTGAAATGCGTCTGCAATGTTCCAAAGGGCCATGGACACTATATTAAATGACTTGAAGTTGTCATGCGTCTTGATGTACTTGAACAATATCAATGTGTTCAGTAGGACGTTTACTGACCATTTGCACCACTTGGAGGAAGTGATCAAGAGACTGTCCATGGACAACATAAAGATTAAGCTGAGGAAGTGTCACTTCTTCAAGAAAGAGTTGAAATATTTGGGATTAGAGATCAACTTTAGTGGACTGCAGCTGTAAGCCCAGTTGATCGAAGTTATAGAACGAATGGCTGTGCCAAAAAGTGTCCAATATAACCAGGTGTTCCTTGGAATGGTCAGATACTTAAAAGATTTATTTAGGATTTTGCCAGATTGGCAAGCCCTTATTCCATCTGCTGAAGGATCCTAAGAAAGTATTCATATGGAATGAAGAAGCACAGATATCCTTTGATGAGTTAACCCAGTACCTGATAGATTCTCCAATTTTGATATATCCAAATTTCGATTGTGAATTTAATATATAAATCAAAATGAAATCATCCTAGATACAATGAGTGGTACAGATGCCCACTATGAACTGGCAATAGACACTGACGCCGCCTTCCCATGGGAGCTTGGGTGCTACAAACAAATTAAGCCTGTGTTTCTGCAGGAGCATAAGAAGGCCAAGCAGGCCCACAGAGCGGCTGCTAAGGTGGCGGCCATGGCCGCGTCAGTGATCCCACCTGCCCAGCTCCAGGAGGACATCGAGTCATTTGCTGCAGAAGTGGCTCGTGAATCCTTCCACCAATCAGATTGGGCCACCTAAGTTGATGAACTGATGGTGAGTTGGTTTCACCCAACCAATGCTACCAAGCCTCAATTGAAACTAAGTCACCCACCAATCTACCTACCAAAGTTTCACCAACAATTGATGGTGCACTGCAGGTGCACACAACGGCAAAATTTTTTTAAGGTGGGAAATAAGTGGAAGGCAAAAGCCAACGCCAACCCACAGCTAAAGCATCCCATACTGAACCATACTCTGTAGCACAGAATACCCATGCTGCCATTCATGACGTGCTGAAAAAGAGAAGGCTGAAGGGCACGGGTGACCTTCCCCTTGCACCTAAGGTGCGATGGGGGGAGCCTTTACTATAGGGACATTGAACATCGCTGGACTCAAGGCCTCGCCATCCTGGGCCAGGAAACTGAGTTTTCAAAAAATAATTTACCTGTGGACATCCTGGCCATTCAGGAAACCCACTGTCCATGCGGTGCAGAGGACACATGGGCAACCATGTTCCTACCTTACCTTCCCTTTTGGTCGCTGCATTGTGGGGCGCTTATTCAAGTGACCCATAATTTAAATTCATTTTGTGTTATTTCATACCTTAACGGCCGTGTCCTTATTGTATCCTTTTTTATGGGATGATGAAGTAAATTCTGTCATAAACATATATGCCTAACCTGTGCATGAGCTCGTCAAAAATTCTTCTTGGTCAAAAATTCCATCCCACTTCCACCTGACCCATTTGTGGTGGGTGACATGAACTGCTGGACCAACCCAGCCACTGACTGCTGGCCCTCATCACCTACACCCCCGCAGGGGCACGTAGAACTTCACATTCTAAAGGCCACTTTGGGGTTGTTTAATACTCTGCCGCATCATGCACTGCTGCTCACAAACATGTCTTTTCCTCATGTGCACAACGGCCAGCTGAGGTCTATGTGTACCGCATTGACCTTATTCTCACACCGTTGAAATTTCAGTCTCAAATTGCCCACTTTATGACGACAAAACTTGATCTATCTGACCACAGGATGGTTTTGATTCCCTTCTCTTTGTCACATTGAGTGGCTCAGGCGCCAAAGTGGTGAAAAGTCCACCCAGCCAAGATCACGTCGCCCAGGTTAATCTTGTGGATGGACATCCATTCCTTAGCTCCAGAATTTACCACACCATTATGTGCAGATTCACTTTCTACCTGGTCAACATTCAAAGTGAATACCATCCTCCAGGCAAGCCACATCTCATCATGTCACTCTCATGCTGCCTCAATAGTCATTTTGCGCACGCTGGAAAAAGTGGACCACCTGGAAACTAATGTCCCTGCAGCAGGCTACAGCCCAGCTTGAGGTATAAGTGGGCAGAATTGTCCGTTTGCCTCAATGCACTGGTAAGACAAAATAAACATCGAGTTTATGTTCAATATAAGGCAAATAATATAATGGCGGGCAACACGTGCTTTGCTTACTTTTCTTGAAATTTTCTTTGCACTGCAACAGAGCTTGGCCTGCACACAGGTGAGGTGCCAGACCACTCCATTTCAGATACTCCAGATGAAGTGGCAATTGAAGTTAAAAATTATTACTCCAAATTGTATTGCTCTGATCCAGTTCAGCTGCCCAAACTTGACAAATTTCATGAAAGTGCACATATCCGCACCATTTCCTGTTATCCAGAGTTGATCAATTTAAATTATCAGGATGAACTCTGGCCCACCGTTTGCGGTGCACCATACAGGAAATGCCTAGGTCCAGATGGGATTCCTTATGAGTTCTATAATAAATACTTTAAATATTTTCCTCTTTGCTGCTTGCCTCAATGAACCATTGCCTATTGGAGATGAACCTCCTCCCTGAAGGACAAGAGGCCTACACAATAACGTTGTAGTATAAAGGAGATAAGCTTTACTTGGTCAACTGGCGCCCTAAATCACTTATTAACACAGATACTAAACTTTTTACCAAAATGATGACAAACCGCCTAGGGGTAGTTGCATCTGCTCTCATTTCCCCTGAGCAATTTGGTTTCCTTCCCAAACGGTCTATTTGGGACAACATACATACTATAGCCAACGTCTGCCAGTCCACGGCTTCTGGAGCAATTATTTTTTAGACCAACAGAAGGCCTATGCTAGAGTCAACTAGGATTACCTTAAAGCCTGCCTCCACAAGTTCCACCTCCCCATCGTTTCATTAGAAGGTGATCTTGCTCACGGAATCTGCCACAATGGCTGTGCATGGCCATGGATTCCTCACAGATGTGGTTCGCCCTCAAAGGGGCCTACGCCAAGGGGACCCTCAAAGCCCACTCTTGTATAACTTCAGCCTTGACCCACTTCTGCGCAATGCAAATGCCAGCCTTTCTATTGTCCATGTGCAAGGCCAAGCACCAGTAAATATGTTGGCGTTTGCTAATGATTGTGTGTCTGGGGTGTCTAACAATCATGATGCACGCGTGCTTGAAGCTACTATCCAGGTTTGCTCCAGGGTAAGTAATGATGCACTTAACGTCTCCAAAACTAAAGGCATTCTCCTTGGTTAGTACTAATCCAGCTGGTCACCAGCGCCCCATTATCTACCTGCTTCAGCAACTTGCTCATGGGTTCGCTTGCCCTGCCCACCCCACACCGCCCCGCTTGTGCTCCCCTTTGTGCCAAGGCCCACTGCTGGTCCAGTCCGCCATTTGGGACAGTGGCTAGAGGCTGGAAGGTATGCCTCAACGATGATGGAGCAACATATCCTGAACAACAGTATGAACCGCATAGCTTCCCTCAAAGCCCGCCAAACCTCCCTTACAGGCAGGGTAGTGCTAGCCAACTCTCTGCTCCTTTCTAAAGTTTGGTTTTGTGCCCACACCATCGCTTTTTCCCCAAGTTTCTTCAAGTCATTATACACCCTTCTGCAAGGGTGGCTTTAGTTAGGCCGCACACCGCCAGTGCGCCTGGATGTCATGTTTGGCCCTCGCCATAATGGTGGTATGGGCCTGCTCAACTTTGAGGTCCATTCCGTCAAAATCCTTGGCACATGGATCGCAGCAGTCACCAACCCAACGCTCTCAGCCCAGCACTGGTAACGCGCAGCCTAATCCAACTTTTTCCACGCCCTGGGCCTCAGCAATCCTACCCACCCCATTCTCTGTTAAAGTATCTTGCCTCACACCCTTCTGCTGCGAGCCCACATGGGACATCGCCCACTTCAAAGAATTCTCCTTTTCATGCAGAGCGCTGAGTGGAGAATCCACATCAGTGGGCACACCGCCCAGAGGGGGCGCCCTATTCCTCGGTTTACCTGGGAAGTACAAGGCCAAGCCATTCTGAACAATGTAATACCCATGAGGACCCCTGTCATGGCCAGAGTGGACTACCTGGAAGTGTTGGACATCCCCTACTCCCTCAATACTTAGAAAGCCATTTGGAAGTACGCCCACCACCCTCTTCAGCAGCAGCATATTCATTCCCATGTGTTGCGCTGCTTGAAGCGGGTATACCGTACTGCCAAGCGCTCTAATGCTTTGCACTCATATTGTGTCATGTATAAACAGTATAGATCTTTGGTTCACCGCCTGGAGGAGTTCCCCACATCAAAAGCGATCTGGCGTGAGGTTCAGCGTCTCTTTCGCCAGGATCAGACACAGCCCTTCAGCCTACCAAAGGACATCTTCGCCTTGTCCTTGATTTTCCCTATACCACCTTCCCTCTGAGTCTTAGTGGTTTCAATTGCTATGTGGACTATCCAAACGGTTGTCTTGGATGCTATCTCAGGCTCTACTCCCACCCTCCATGAATCTGCACGCCAGTTCCAGTCACACCTTGTGGACCACTTTCAAGCATGGTTGTTTGGGTACCTACCATCCCATCGCCATCAGTTGGTCTCATCCTGGTTTCCAATTTGGTTCATAACTTCAAACTCCTTCAGGTATGTGATCAATAGTGGCGCAAGCCCCTATGCACGTAACCCCCTTCCATTTCTTGGCGTTCCCAAGGGCAACAGGAGATAGCGTTTGCTTCTCTGGGGTGCCCCCTTGCTGATATTAGCTCTTTTTGTTTACATATCAGATGTGTCCATCACCTGGTCAGCCTTCCCCGAACAAAATTTAATATTTAAAATACAAACCAATGCTTTGTTGACGGCGATAGGCGCCATATTACGCCAATTAGATGAACTTGTGGACAAACATCTAGTGGCTTATGTGAGCCAGACATTATCAGCCACTGAGAGGAACTACATTATAGCTAAGCGTGAATGCCTTGAGGTCATTTATGCCTGCAGACAGTTTTGGGTGTACATCCACAGAATGCACAAAAAATGGTGATGGACCACTCCTCATTGCGTTGCTTCAAAATTTATGAGAACCAGAAGGACAATTGGCCCAATGGCCACTGAAGTTACAGGCATACAACTATGAGATTTTCCACCAAGTGGGGGCTTCTCATCAGAATGTGGATGGCTTATTGTGGTTAGCAATGGTCCAGATGGTATACCAGCAGGCGGATGAGTTATTCCAGAAGATGGTCAACAGAGAAATTGGAAACGAGCCCCAAGAAATCCAATGTGCGTTTAAAAATTGATGGAAAACTCTGAGACCATGGATGGACAAGTTTTCAAGATGATTAATATGAAACAGTTACTATTCTAAAGCCTTAAGAAAAAGCGGCTATCGTTCAAGCTGCTCATAAGGATGTCAGGCACACAGGCCTGAGAAAAATGACTGACCGTATTTAACAGAACTACTACTGGGAGTCAATCAACTATGATGTTGCAGACTATCTGGCTTGTTGTGAGGAGTGCTAGTTGCACAAGCCACATGACAATATGACTGGATATTGACTTGTCTGCCCTGGATTTGCTTGGCATATGGTATCCATCGACGTGATGGGACTGCTGACAATGAGCACAGGGGGAGTCAAGTACATAATAGTTGCAATTGATCATCTGACAAGATAAATCGAGATGAAGGCCCTGGCAAAAGTAGACACTACCAGTACTGCAAGTTTCATCCTCAACCAAGTAGTATACTGAGATGGATGTCCACAGGTCCTGCTGAGTGATAATGGGAAAAATACACGTCTCATGTGATCCCACGATTAAATGAGATAACGGGGATCCAAGGAGTGTCTGTACACTAGCAGCCCGAGATGAACAGACTGGTGGAACGAGTTAATGGGACGTTGGCCATGACGCTGAAGCTGGTTGCAGAAAGAACTTCCGTGTGGGGAACATACCTGAGTTTGGTGACGTTTACCTACAATATTAGTCATCATATGGTGATGAGAAAAATGCTGTTTGAGTTGCTATACGGGAGGAAGGCTGCGTTGCCAATGATTTTTTGTTTGGTGGTGATCCCACATCAGGGATGAGTGCCAAGCAGTACCTGAACCAATTGATGAATATCATGATTGAAATGCAATCACAAGCATTTGATACAGCTTTGATGAAAAGGATACAAGCAAAAAAACGACAGACATTAAGAGCTGACTGCCCTATCAGAATACAGAATAGGCGAAAGCGTTGCCTATTGCAATATGCATGGTTTTCGGGAGAAGAAACAAATTGGATAAATTGTGGTCAGGTCCATTTGAGATTATTGCCAAGACAGAGACAGACGCCTACTCCATCAAGAACCTCATGGATGAAAACATAGCAAATTGAGTCCATGCTAAGTATTTAAAGCAATGGATTGAAGAAAAAAATAATAAAAAAGAGTTACTGAAGGACCACTGAACCATTAAGTTGGTTATGTCCTAATGATTTGGTCAAATCCAAAAAAGAACTGCTTTACCAATATAAAAGTAAGTCTTAAAAAGTAAGACCTCTGAAAATAGAAAATTGGTAGGTCTAAGTATACCTAGGATCCAGTTTGGGGGAGTAAAATAAAAAAATGGACCGCTGAACTGAAACAATGGTGAGTCCTATGGAAAAAATAAGAAAAAAATTAAAAGATTGATAATAAATATTGGAAAAAAGTATTAAAAACTGCATAGAAAAATGATATGTTTTATGATTTTTATTTATTATTGATTATACTCGATTCTAGAGTGATTCCACCTATGTCACCTCTTAGGGGAAGGAGAATGGATCACAGTGGGAGTAAATGATCCATTTAAAACTATGTAAGATTAGATGCTAGCGAGGGCTATACCTACAAGAAACCAAGTTTGTTGAGCGGATGCAGATCCCTGCAAGCAACTAGGGGAAGGGAGATTGAAATGTCAGAAGAAGTCAAATGTGATACCCTGGAGCAGGGAGTGAAGCAACAGTACAATAAGAGGCAGTTGGAAAATAATCCTGAGTAATCCTGATATGGCACCGGAGCTGGAAGATTGGTCTTGAGCGCTTGCCAACAGGCTTTATAAAGAACACCAAACTTATGGGCTGGCAATGAGCATGGGATGATAGATGGGGGTTGCCGAATCATGCACCCTAACAAAGCCATCTTAGAAGATACTGATGGGACATGAAAAAAATGAGATAGTCATGGAAGGAGTCAATGGCATCCTGCAAGCGATGACTTCAAGCTTCTCAGAAGCTGAAGCAGAAAGAGTGATGGAAACTGGGAGAGGCTGGAAGCTTTGTGACCCAACTTTAAAGAGCTTGGCTAGCAAAATAAAGAGCATAGGCTGAAATATCCTGATCTAGGATGTTTTTAAGATCAGAAAAATTCTGAGCTATGGCCAAAGTCTTGGTGACTTGTGCCCTTAATTCTTCATAGGGGAGTTCAAAATTTACGCTGTTGCGATGGTTAGTTCAGTGGCCAAGACAGCTGGCTTGTAATATAGACTGAGTCAGAAGAGGAACTCCAGAAGCAAGTCCAATCTGGCGAGGAACAAACAATCAAAAGCTAAGGGCATTGCTTCAGGAGGTTTGATAATGATGTTAGGAATATCTGTGAAAGGAGCCAAATCCAGGAGAGTCTCAAAATCTAACTCAGGATTTGATGACATAGGAAGAATTGGTCGTGAGCCATTCAAGATAATTGCTAATCTGGTTTCAGTGGGGTTAGTTACTGGTTCCGGTAATTCTATGGAATGACTGGCTACTGGTACTTGACTAAGAGTATGAGTTCTGGAAGGACCATATAAAAGGTTCTGTAGCGCAGATCAACTCATCCACTAAAAGCCAAAGGACTTAATCAGATAAACTATTGAGCAGCTGTTGGTACTGTGACTCACTATCTAACATATGAGCTGGATGAGAGGGGAATGTCAGAAAAGTATGATAGTCAACATTATGCACTATGAAATCAATTAAGCTCCAATTTCAGAGAAATTAATCTCAAAATTAATGGGATAAGCTCTTCAAATAAGAATTATTAATTATTGATCCAAGACATTATGAAGAGAAAATAACAAGGGCAAAAATAAATGAGCATTCTTAATTGGGCCACAAAATGGACATTGATAGCAAGAATCTCCTGTCTAGGTAGAGGAGAAAACCAGGATATCAAGGACACTGGACCAATAATCCTGAATATGACAGTGGGTCATGTGAAGTTCTGAGAATCGCTTGCTTGATAATTATCCTGTACGCTTGATCAGGACGAAGTTCTGTAGATTGATCATTGATATTGTCAGTGGCTTATGATATTTAAACCGTTGTAAATTCAATAGGCAGATTAAAATAGCCCCAACTTTCTGGTCAAATTTTGGCGTAATTTTTCAACATAATTGGGAACTTCTTCTGAGGCAGGTTTCAGGCCAAGCTATGCTTTCATATTGTCAACACTTCTCCAAAGGAAAGATCTGAGAAAACCAGGAAAAGTAAAATAAAATATCTTTTATTATAGAATGTTTACTGATAATAAGTCATAAGGCCAGGCGCCAGTATTTATACCTCTAGGGCATCTCCTAGCCACTTCGAGCATGTATTTTTAACAGATATTTTACCACCTCAGTTTGGCCCTTGAACTGATATGACTGAGACCTATTCTTGGGTTTATTGGTAGCAAAAAACTCTCAAAATCAGGAGGATTTAAGGGACAAAAATTGCTATAAAAACATGCAAAATTATCCTAGGATCTTCTGTATTTGAGTTTCATCATAATGCTGACGAAATACATCTTCTGTGAAAATCTTTCATCGATAAAAGTAGATGATGTACCCCTAATCAGGACGTCACAGGCCTCTCTATTGATAGCACAGGTACTCCCTTTTGGGCAGTCCATATGCAAGTGCTATTGTGCTGATTACGCATATTGACATACAAATTTCGCACTAGGTCAGAAAATTGCTTACGTTATCATTTGTCTGATTGTCCATGGGACTTTTAAACGTTCCCTTTGGGTCAGTCCCAAACGATTTTGTATACTAGTTGTTTGATTGTGTTCCCAATAATTGGGACCAATTGCCAAGATTTGCTGCATTGATAATTATCCATAATGTGCAAGTGTATTTAGCCCAAGCTTTTTGATAAATACTTGATCAAATTGACGTTGAGATAATCAGCCAAGCTGTGTAGTTGCAATAGGCTTTGGGTGAGAATTAAGGTATTAGCTCGAGCATTAGGAGAATAATTAGATTGATCTGATGATTGTCAAAGGGATTATTTTTGAGTCAACCACCAGAATCTGACAGGTAATAAGCCCAGATGGGGGAAAACTAGATCCTGAGATTGCACCATCATGAGTAAAAGATCATCCCATCATGACAAAAGGTCGTGGGGACCACGCTCTGAGTAGGCAGAAGCAAGGATGAAGAGGAAAAGAGCCGCATGCCAAAGGTCGTCTTGAGCAGCATTAAGTACTTATGATTGTACTTTGCTTGAACAAAAGAAGTAATTGACCAAGGTCTGAAGTGGTGTTCTATTACCCCAATCTTTTTTTCGCTGGAAATCTAGGCAATAGGGAGGATGTGTTTAATTTTTGCCCATATTCCCATCTGACTAGATTACTTGGGATCTCTAGGGGACAATCCCCAAAAAGCAACTTGAATTGGATATTAGCTGACTCTTTTTTCGGGGTAACTAAGTTTGGGGAATTTTATGTTATTTTCCAGGTTGGATCCATCGGGGATCAATCTGGACGAATGCTTAAGATCTCATTGGGGAGAGTTTATGATGAAATAGGGGCACCTGATAGTTGATTAACTATCAGGTGTACCATCAGGGTCAGTTGGGTTTCATCACTAACTGATTGGTTATTTAAGGATTAAGTTGTGAGGCGAGTGATGCTGCCTGCAACTAGTGAAGTGATCAGTTTGTTCACAACCTGCCTTAATGGTTTACAAATCCCATTACTTAAGCAGGTCGCTTTCCAAATTATGGTTGGTTTGCTTGGATTGAGAGGAAAACGTTAGGGACACGTTTTATGTCTCTTTCATTTTTAGGTCTCTAGTATGTCCAACAAAGGAATCCTAGCCAGGATAGGTAAGACCATCGCTGATGAGACAAGGATGGGTAATTCAATGGCAACAGCTGCCTTTCATCAAAGAGGTGCAACCAAGGGTTGGGCGCTGAATTCCCTACTACAAATTCCCAAAAAATTCACTAATAAAGTCATCATTATTTACCAGATCAAAACTTTTCTTTCTCGTTGCAAACACTTTTGCAACCTATTCAATTCGAGACTAAATCTAGTTTGATAATCTCATAGAGGGGATTAGTCTGCGCCCATGTCTGGGAGCAGTTGGGCAAGCAAGGCAAGAGGAGCAGGCGGAAGGCCCGTGGCCTCTAACATTTGAAAACGCCCTGGAGAATCTGGCGGAATAGAAAAAAATCTAAAAAAACTGACGGTCACAATTTCCCTGGAGATACTCGTGTGGCAAGCACGATGCAACCAGTACATCAACACGCCACACTCCCAGCCACTTTCGTCAGTTGAATTTGGAGTCTATGTGTATCTGGACATCCAAAAAACGGCCTTATGGGAAAAATTTTGTGAATATGTACACAAAATTTTCCTGACCGCGGTGTACGTTGCGCCTAACTCCATGTCGCGCGGTTGGCTGGACCTAGGTTTTGAAAGCAAAATAGCAGCAGATGAGGCTGCAGCGGTGTGCATAGTGGTCGACCTCCCCGAAGGGCAACAGGTCATCGAAACCAAATGCACCAGATGGACAAAATCAAACCAAATTTTCCTCACGTTTGACTTTTTGCCTACTATGGTAAAATGTGACATTTTGGAGCAACATCTGAAAGATGGTCTCGCCATATATGGCGAAATACAATCTTTCTTATGCAATGTTTCATGCTGATGCCACACCTGTGCACTGGCAAAGCCATCGCAGTTCTGACCCCAACTGAGGAGATCATGAAGGACCTAACCCAGATCCCACACTCCACTTTTTATTGACATCGCAGGGCATACCACCCACCCATTCTGGGTAACCGTGGACAGCGCGCCCCCCATTTGCACCCACTGTGATGCATTCGGCCATAAGGCGCATGCATGCCCCATCAAGGAGGGCATCACATTCCAAGAGCACCCCTCAGCAGCCATGGCCAGCGGAGAGGCGCACTACAAACCAACCGCAAGCACCAAGGAGGCTTTCCCGTGGGGAGCACAAGGCTGCTACCTATTGGTAAAGCCCATCTCCCCGCAGGAGTGGAAGAAGGCCAAGAAGGCCCATAGGGCTGCAGCCAAGGAAGCGGCCAAGGCCACCACCACCATCCCACACTCACAACGCCAGGAGGACATGGAGACCTTTGTGGCAGAAGCAACTTGGGAATCCATCACCCAATCAGATTGGGAGGCCCATGCTGAGCGGGCCACTCAATCTGAGGATCCAATGGGAGATTTGATCTCACCCAATTGCTGCACCCAAGCTCCAATCAAAACTGACTTGGGACCTATCCCAACCAAAAAAATTTTTTTGCCCCGCTCGATGGTGCACCAAACTTATTTGCACCGCAAAAAATTCGTCTGACGTCAGGAAAACAAAAAGCAAAGGCCGAAGCCAATGCGACTCTTTCTGCAAAAATTAACAAAAACCCCAATAGTATTGCTGCTAACACCCACACTGCTGTGAAAGCCCATGGGGACCTGGAAGAGGCTGGTGGGCCCAGGGGCCCACCCCTCGCACCTAAGGTGTGATGGGAGAAACCTTCACTCTAGGGATGCTGAATATTGCCGGACTCAAGGCCTCCCCATCCCAGGCTAGGAAACTGAGTTTTTTACAAAACAATTTACCCATATATATCCTGGCCATCCAGGAGTCCCACTGTCCACGAGGTTCCAAGGAAGCTTGGAAAACAATGCTCCTACCATCCCTATCCTTTTGGTCAAAGCACTGTGGAGTGCTAATTTGGAAAAACAATTTTTTCAAATTCACATCCTCAGAAACATTCCTAGATGGCTGAGTGCTCATTGTCACCTTCTCATGGGCTGATGTTGCGCACACAATCGTCAACATTTACGCCCCAAACTGTGCACATGAGCATCAGGAATTTTTCTCATCGGTCAAATCCCTCCCACTACCCCTTGATTCTTTCCTAGTTGGTGACATGAACTGTTGGCTAACCTCACCAACGGACCGGTGGCCACTCTCACCCAACGCCCCACAGGGCCACGTAGAACTATGCGTTCTAAAAGCCACCCTTGGGTTAATTGATGCACTGCTGCGACATGCCCCACTGCTCAAAAACATGACGCATCCCCACGTCCATAATGACCAATTAAGGTTCATGACCCGTATTGACCTTATTCTAATGCTGGCGAGATTCAACCCCACATCTCCCACTTCAAAACAACAAAAATGGAATTCTCTGACCACCGAATGGTCTCAATAACATACCACTTACCTGTCACAGTTGCAAAGGCCCCACATTGGTGCAAAATCCGCCCCCCGAGCTCACGTCGCCAGGATTTTCCATGTGGGTGGAAGAGGCAACTTTGGCAAAATTGTTTGTTGCACCGTTTTGCGCGGACCTCATTTCCACATGGGCAACTTTCAAAGAAGACACCATCCGCCACTATCGCCATCTCTCCTCCAGGTGCTCATGAGCCACATTGGCGGTTATCTCGCGCGCGCTGGTGCAATTGGCCCACTTGGAGTCCAACATTTCAGCCACAGGATATAGCCCTGCATGGGGCTGGAAGTGGGAGGAGGCAGCCACCCACCTCAACGCACTTGAAAGGCAACACAAACATCGGGTTTGTGTCCAATACAGGGCCACACACATCACTAAAGGTGACAAGTGCACCACATACTTCTTTAGAAAATTTTTTGCACCATGCCAGAGCGTGGCCTGCACACAGGTGTGAAGATCGGATAATTCCATTGCAGAAACACTGGCTAAAGTGGCAATCGAAATGCAAAGATATTACTCCAAGTTATACCAAGCCAAACCAATTCAGCTGGCCGAAATGGCAGAATTTCTTGACTAAGCTCATATCTGCAACATTTTCTGATACCCGGAAATAATGAATTTAATTACTCCAAACGAATTATGGACAGTCATTTGCGGTGCACCAAACTGAAAATGCCCAGGCCCAGATGGCATTCCATATGAGTTTTACAAAAAATATATTTTTAATATATATCCCCATTGCTGCTAGCTACTCAACCAAAGCCTGTTGGAAAAGCGCCTCCTATCAGGAGACCATGAGGCCTTTACTGTCACACTCTTCAAGAAAGGGGATAGGCTTGACTTAGCCAACTGGCGCCCCATTTCTCTAACAAACACAGACACCAAAATTTTACCCAAAATCATGGCTAACCGTTTAGGGACTGTAGCATCTGCCACCATCTCCCCAGAACAATTCAGTTTCATCCTCAGAAGGTCAATTTGGGATAACGTGCACTCTGTGGCTAATGTGTGTCAGTGCACAGCCTCTGGGGCACTTGTATTCTTGGACCAACAAAAGGCCTATGATAGAGTAAACTGGGAATACCTAAGGGCCTGCCTCCATCAATTCCGCCTACCCCCCGCTTCATAAACTGGGTGATGCTGCTCACAGAATCTGCAACAATGGCAGTGCGTGGCCCAGGCTTCCTAATGGAAGTAGTCCGCCCTCAAAGGGGCCTGCGACAAGGGGACCCCCTCAGCCCACTCTTATACAACTTCAGCCTTGACCCACTACTGCGAAATGTGAATGCCCACCTCACTGGGGTCCATGTGCCAAGCCAAACCCCAGTCAAGATGATGGCATTTGCAGATGATTGCGTGGTGGGGGTGTCTAATAACAAAGATGCATGCGCGCTTGAAGCCCTCATCCAGGATATTCCCGGATAAGCAACGCGGCACTGAACGCCTCCAAAACTGAAATCATCCTCCTTGGTCAGTTTCAGAACTGCTGGGCCCCAGCAAGTAGTTCCCAACCCAGCCCATCTGCTCGCCCACGTCCACGCCTTAATAACTCAACACACACCGCTCCACTGGTGCTCCCCTTTGTGCCACGTCCTACCATAGGACCGGTACGCCATCTGGGCGTGTGGATGGAGGCAGGCGGATACGCATCAGCAGTAATGGAGTGTCGTATACTGGACAACGTGACGAAGCGAATCGCCTCTCTTAGAGCCCACCCTACTACCCTCACTGGCAGGGTTGTTCTTGCCAACTCTATGCTCTTATCCAAAGTCTGGTTCGGAGCCCACGCCATCCCCTTCTCCCCAAGCTTCTTCAAATCCCTGTATGCTTTGCTGCAAGTTTGGCTTTGGTCAGGCTGCCCTCCACCAGTATGGCTAGAGGTCATGTTTGGCCCTCATGATCATGGTGGCATGGGCCTGCTTGACTTCAAAGCCCATGCTGCCAAGATCCTGGGCACCTGGATCGTGGCCATCACTGCTCCTACACTCCCATCCCAACACTGGTCCCGCGCGGCCCGCTCCAACTTCTCCCAAGCCTTGGGCCTCAACAATCCATCAAACCCCCACTCCCTGATGAAATACCTCGCATCACACACATCGGCCACAGGTCCTCACGGGACTAAAACCCACTACAAACGAATCCTACTCTTCATGCGAAGCACAGAGTGGAGAATTCGTATTAGTGTACATACAACCCAAAAAAGCCGCCCCTCTCCTCAGTTCACACAAGAGGTACAGGGGCTACCCATCCATGATGGCGTGATCCTCATTCGACCCCAAGTCCTATTCAGGGTGGACTACCTGGACATGATGGACATCCCTTATTCCACTGAGACCCAAAAGACTATCTGGAAATACGCACACCATCCTCTGTTGCAGCCTCAAGTCCGCTCCCATGTGTGGCGCTGCCTGAGGCAGGTGTATCGTACAGCTGAGCGCTCTAATGCTTTACACTCATCCTGTGTCGTGTGTGGCCTGTATGGAACGCTGTTCCACCGCCTGGAGAAGTGCCCCACCCCTAAAGTGATATGGCGCGATGTCCAACGTCTGCTAGGCCAGGATCAAACGCATCCCTTCAGTCTGTCAAGAGATATGTTTGCTTCATCAATGGCCTCCCCCTACCACCCTCCCTCCGTGCTCTGGTGGTTGCAATCGCCATGTGGACTATCCACACGATTGTCTTGGATGCCATCGCTGGCTCCATCCCCACCCTCCCTGAAGCTGTCCACAGATTCCAGTCTCATCTGGTGGACCACTTTCAAGCGTTGATATTTGGATATCTCCCACCGCGTCGCTGACAGCTGGTCTCCTCCTGGTTCCCAGTTTGGTTCATCAAATCAGACCCCTTCCTCCACACGTGCTCAATAGTGGCTACGGCCCCTTCACACGTTCCCTCCCCCTCCCCATAAGTGGCGTTCCCGCTGGCAACAAGAGATAGCATCGCGTCTCTGGGGTGCCTCCCCTGGTACTAAGTTTTGTCTCGTCTGAGTCATATTTGGAAGTGTCCGTCCCATGGTCAGCCTTCCCCGCAATAAATTTAAAATTTAAAATCTAAAATCATTTACCAGATCACTTTTACTAGAGTATCATCTTAGTAAACTTTACTAGAATCTATTTCAAGTTCTATTATTTCTCAGAAAAAAATTGCTGTGTGCTCTATTTGGCTGATCTTTAAGATAAAGAGGAAGGATCTAAGCATAGATCCATGGAAGAAGCGAGTTAAATCAGGAATTGCTGCCAACAATGTGTCAAACAAGAGAAACTGTAAACAGGGATCTGAGCGTAGATTGAGTTAGGCGGTACCAGGTAACAAATCCATATCCAGGACATTATAATTATTTTGAGAGGAAATACTGGCCAAGCGTTGGACCAAAATCTAATACTTAATTTACTACAGATAATAATCATCATAATTTTAAAAAATTATATCAACTACTATCATGCAATGCGGAGAATTGAACAAAACCTGTTCCTGTGTAGATAGTATATTTATAGGGGTTATCAACTGAGAACAATCAGAAAACCTATAAAAATTTACAAATTGTCTCTGATCAACTCCCTCAATTTCCTTAAAAAAGGTATTAACTAATAAGCTTAAAGCTTTTTCTCCACTTTTTGTAATTTTAAGTGCAAATTGTATTTATTGTGAAATACCATACCCGAATTAATATCTGGATTAGAAATAAGACTTCTTGACCAAGAGAAGCAACTCAGGTAGAAAACCAACACCCTCAAACTTTGGGTCATCTTCCCTCAAACAATAAAATGGATCCGTGTTACTAACATGTAATCCCAAAAAACTGATGTTCCCTGCCAGGTTGCACCCTGAGTTCACGGTGAAAAATATAACCAAAAAAAGCAAATATGGACAATAATATTGTTTTGGAAAACTCCTCAGACCGTGAAGCTGCCCATCTCATTGACTGGGCAATTAACATGAATGTTGGGGATACTGTTACTAACTACAATATTCTTTTTCCCTCTTCTATGGAATTAACCCTCCATGCTCCATCCATCAGCTGATATAGTTTACATCTTTCCGACTTTGCAGAGGTCTAAGCTCCTCTTATCTGGGGCCTTAATCCCTGGGGACTGAGCCAGTAGAAGAAGAGCTCTTTCTGAGAAAGCCCCTATAATGAACTTAGTCAAAAGTTCTTCGCTGGATATAGAACAAGTTTGAGCTGGACGTACAGAACGCTTCCTGCATCAATTTTTCCATCTCACTTTATACCATTTACTTCAAGTAGCGGGCTTCATCATCATGAATTACTCTGCCACTTGCAGCTATTAAAGACCATACACTTGCAGTTCATCCAAACTTATCAATCTACCTCCCAGTTCAGCAATGAAAACTGAACCGCTATCATGGAAAATTGGAAGTTTTTAACGAAAAATATGTGCTCACCTGTTTGATCATGGAGTCACGAGTTTCATTAAAACGGAATTCACAACTCGTTTTAGTCAACTAGAGGTTGTTATCTATAATCATGTTGTAGATTGTACCCACTAATTACTCTCTGAGTATGATAAATTTATCATTCTGTTGATGAACGCCACCAAACCTTGGAGAAAAATGATCTACAAATTATTAGAAGGCCAGATTAGTTTCTATAACTCAGGGTATCAAGAAGGGCCTGGGGAGCGTGGACCTTCCATTTATGATGGCCATGATGGTGAGCCAGGACCCCTGGTCGTGATGGATAGGATAATGAAAGAGGACCCCTGGTCATGATGGGCAAGATTGGGGAAAGTGACCCCCTGGGCCCAGAGGTCCTCCAGGACCCAGTGGTGACCCCAGAATCCCTGACAAACGCTTCCAGGCATTAATCCAACAATTAAAATCTTGATGTCCAATTAGTATGAATTACCCGAGGAGCCTAACTTACTTGGGATGGAGTTACCCTCTACCTGAAGTTTCCTTACCTGTTCATTACAAACGCCTTGGGACCTTGGACACCCTACCTGCTTTGGTATGTGTATTAGAACATTGAGTGCTCACCACTGAGCAACAACTCACCTCCAAGCAGCTAATACTTCTCTAGAAAAATGAAGTATGCCAATTAAACCAATTTGTCACCACAAAATAAGCTCTCAGTGGAACCCACAAACGAATAGATCTCATAGTTGACGATCTTAATGATCTGCAGAGACAAGTAGATGCGCTCCAACCTCAATCTATTCCTGAGATACCGCCTCATCACTAGGAAAGAGCGCTGTCCCTATATCAGTTCATGTTGTTCATCCTCCAACTTCCCCAAGTGGTACATTTAAACTTTTGTTAAAGAAAAATATGTCCCTGGAGAGGAAAACATTTTCTATTTCTTATATTGCTATGAAAGCTCTATGGAGGAAGCGACTGAACATCAATGTCTCAAACATTTGACTTTCTTAGCCATTTGGCTCAAGACATTATGGTCCCTTCATCTGATGCAATGCTGTACTTGGACTGATGCCAAGGCTGCTTTGCTTTTGGAATTTGGGAGCGACTTAACCTTAACTAACCAAAAACAAACCTTTATGGGTATTAGCCTTTATTGTGTGGAAATTATCGGCTAATTCGCCCATTGTTTTTACCTTGAGGCTCAAACCCTGGTTGCAGGGAATCGTCTTATATTAGATGATGCCATTACCACTGCGTTTTTACCATTTAAAAATATGCCTAATATCTTAATTTACCTTAAAGCGGTGAAGTCTAACTTAACGTCCCTCCTTCACATTAAAGAGGCTATATTAGGAATCCTGGCTGAACTATATAAGCCCATTGGGTCATCTCATTTTAACAACAATAAGCCCCAATCCCATATATTGGCCGTTACATTCCCCCATTTGTCTACACCTGAAATATACCGCACTCATTGAAGAAGAAACAACCAAAGTATAGCCAACTGCCGTATCTTTCAATGTAACTCAGCAAAAGATTAGTCAGTATAGGGCACGAGGCTCCCTATGCTGTTGGAAAACAAGTGCCTCAAGACCCTTGTTTTAGTTCTATCTCTATCCCCAGTACTTCCAGTTGTTTTGTATTAGCTTCCTCATCAGAAGTTGAAGTCCTTCTGCCTATATTAAGGGTTTAAAAACCTCCAGCTTTATTAATTATATGTTTGTCAGTTACCCAAACAAATTTTGGTGGTTAGCTCTTCTATAGAAAGCCAAGTATTAGAAGATAAAACTTTTAAATGTATTGAACAACCACAAGCTTGGCCACAGCAGAATCCTCTGCTTACTTTACTACAAATCACTAATGACAGTCTATTAGCTATTAACTCCCAATTCAGATCATTGGTGGTTCAGGGCAAAGTAGTAGTCCATAAGGTTAAAGACCTGGCTTTAATCAATACTGGTTCTCCAGTTAACGTTATCTCCTCCCAACTTATCCAAAAGATAAAAATGGCTCCCAATTGGATTCATGAAGCCAAATATGGGACATCAGGTAGTCAGTCTACCAAGGCGATAGGAGCTTACTCTGTTTTACCCCTTCGTTTTGGGAAGTTAGTAATTACTGCCCCTGCCATTGCGCTAGAGATTGATAGCTACAAGTTGCTTATTGAGGTCCAACTGATGCGGGAGTTTAATTGCATCATCAACCACAAGGAAAATACCTATCCCTATTAGGATATCTGATTCCATTAATATTCAAGCTCTCCATCAAAAGTAAAGGAGCCCCTAAAAACAACAATGTCTTAATAAATACCCATCCTCCATTTTCAAAATCGAGTACCAAGTCTTAGGGGAAAAACTAAGTTACCCCCGGAGGCTGTGGATGCCATAGGGGTGTTCCCTCAGTATTCCCCTCATTTGGTTACAATATCCTTGGTCTCATAAGTTATTGTGGATATGGGTCGGATTATTACCCCTCCTGATCAGATATTGGAGCTTAGTGAACACACCAACCCTTAATCAAGGAAGCACTGACTTTCCTAGGGATTTAAGATCCAGCCTACGGAATATCTAACTCTATGTTATTAGGGAATTTATACACTAATTCTCTCCAGGTCCTTCAACATGCCCCCATTGCTTATGTAAAACTATGTCCCATCAAGAATATTGCCAATGTTAGTTGCTTTGACTTGTTACAGGATTTAGTATTCAATCCCCTACCCACCATAGCTTTGGTTGATAGTAGAATTGGGGAAAATCATACCCCAAATGAACGCCAAGATGTCAAACACCTCCTCGAGGAATATGGCAATATTTTTCTTCAGGACCAGGTGACTATGGGAAAATGTCCAGGGTAATACATCAAATTGAAACAGAGAATAACCCCCATAGAAATCCTGATCATGTCAAAAATCCAAGGTTGAGGAAGCTCAAGTGGTCTTAGAGTTACAGCAACTGTTGGAGGCCGGGTTACTTGTACCTTCTAAAAGTTCCTGGGCTTCCCCACTCTTATTAATTCAGAAAAAGAATGGTGGCCATCTTGTTGTTATGGATTATCATTGCCTCAACTCTATCACTTGCAAAGATAGCTACCCCCTATTGCATATATATGACACTTTACACTTAATGTTGGGGTCCCACTATTTCTCTGCTATGGATCTCACCAGTGGATACTGGCAAGTAGATTTATCACCCAAAGATCAGGCAAAATGCTCTCTCATCACAAGTGAAGGATTATTAGAAACCACTCAAATGCCTCAGGGGCTATGTAATGCCCATGCGACCTTCCAACGTGCTATTGACAGAATTATAGGCGATTTAAAACGCTCCTGCATACTAGTATATCTTGATGATATTAACATTTTTTCAAGAGCCTTTACTGAACATCTAGATCACCTCAGACAAGACTTTTATTGGCTACGGCAGTCTTCATTATAACTAAAGCCGTTTAAGTGATCTTTCTTCCAGAGTGAAGATGGACATTTTGGGTCATAAGGTCAACAAAGCTGGAATATTACCAATGGATGATAAGGTTTTAGCTATTGCTAAGATGACTCCCCCTAAATCCCTACGAGATGTGCAAGTTTTCCTAGGAATGGTGGGCTATTATCACCAATTTACCCTAATTTTATCAGACACCTTTAAGCCTCTGGTATATTTACTAAAGAAAGGAATACTTTTTCAATGGAAAGAGGAGAACAGCAGGCCTTCGACCTGCTATGCATCTCTCTTTCTCACTCACCAGTACTTATTTATCCAAATTTTTATCAAACCTTCTTCCTCTTTACTCATGCCAGAGATATTGCTATTGGAGCCATACTATCTTATCATGATAGAACTTAGTGGACCATCCTATCGCCTACTTCATCAAGACCTTATCTAAAGCCAAACGTATTTATAGCATTACAGAACGCAAATTCTTGGCGTTCTTACTAGCCATTGAGAATTTTCAACCTTATTTATATGGGAAGCATTTTACCATTATAACGATCATGCTTCCTTACGTTGGCTACAGCAAATGAAGGACCCTGATAGGAGATTATCCTGGTGGGCTTAAAACTTCAAAATTACGATTTTTCCATTATCCACCGACCAGAGCCAATCCACCAAAACGCGGATTGCTTATCTCAGCTTCCAATCTTAACTATAACTGACCCTAAAGGGATCAATTATATGACCTCCTAACCCAACCACAGTTTTGGAAGAATGAATCCCCAACCCTCCATCAGGAACAAACGAAAAGATCCGCAAATCTTTAAATCAAGAACGGAAAATTGTGTAAACTTGTGTATAAGCAATGGGTGCCTATGTAAGATAATTGGCACAAACTGACATAATCTTAAAGGTACATCAGCAAGTCAGCCATGGCGAATTCAAAAAACTACCAATTGTTTAAAACTCAATGTTATTGGGAGGGAATGCTTTTTCTATTGGGATTTATTGGATTCCTTTTTGATATTTAAAAACTAAGCGGAACCTAATCCCCACTTTCAAATCCAGTGGCCCCACCATGTGAAACATTCCATACTATTAGCATTGATGTTGTGGGACCTCTTCCTCGAGCCTCCAATGGACATTGGTTCCTCCTACTAGCCATAGAACATCTAATTAAATGGATCAAAGCTGTTTTTCACCACACAGCTTTGGCAAAAGCCACCACCACAATTTTGTATAATGGGATTATCACCCAGCATGGGTGCCCTAATATCATTCTCTCCAATAACGGATAACATTTCCGCTTGACGCTAGTGAAAATTTAGTCAGCCTGTTGGGAACACTCAGGTATTCTCCACCCCCTACCATCCTGCAACCAATGGAATGGTAGAGCGGGTAAATGCACTCTAAATGCAACCCTTTGGAAAATGGCTATGACTGACCCCCTTCAATAGCCCCAATATTTGCCTAGTGCAATCCTGGCTTATCAGATCAGTTACCATCTAAATTACTAAGATGTCACCATTCCAAGCGTTGTATGGAAGAAATCCCCATCCGCCTTCCAAAGTCCAGGCGATGTTTAACCAAGCTTCTCCTGAAGCCCCTGAGGTCTCTATGCGAAGTATTGCAAAATGAAATCATAAGACTTAAAGCCTTGGTTTCTGAAAACCTGTCCGCCACAACCAGAAGGAAACTGCTTAAATCTAATGACAGGCATGATCCCCTGTACTCCTTCCAACCAAGACCTCATCCTATTTTACCATCACCATCATGGAGGTCACGATTACGAACTGGGTACCAACTGGTCAGGGCCCTATTGAGTCATATATAGATGAGGCGATGAACACTCAATTATAGAGGTTGTTCAGGGCACAGTCGTCAACTGCATACATAATCATTTTATCCATCCGTTTTCCCCCTATGCCAAGATCTAGAGGGGGGTATTTTCAGGATTTCCACCTGAATTGCAGATTTGGATATGTTGGATAATGGGAATTGATCCTGAACTGACCACAAGGCCCACAATTCTTTCGTGGATAATCCCCAATGGAAATTGACATCTAATGAGGCCAGAAATCACTCCCAATTTGACCCATGAGACCAAACTTCTGTTGTGCGTCATCCCTGACAAAAGTTTACTATGACCAAAATTGGCAATTAACCCCAACTGATATGCCAGAATCTGCTCCCTCAGAGTCACTCAATGTTGAGGTTCCAACTTGAGCTATGAGGAGAGCTCTATCAGATCAACTAAATTAATTGGGGCTTGTACCAAAATCCTCAATTGGTTTATCTATTAGATCTAGGCTTGGATGGCTTAGATGATCCCTTATCAAATCCCTAAATTTCCCTTTAAAATCAGGTATTGAATACTAAACTTTATGCTTTTTCTCTCCTTTTCACAATTTTAATTGAAAATTAGTTTTTAATGGGAATTATCATACCAGACTTGATATCTGGATTAAAATAAGACTTCTCAACCAAGAGAAACAACCCAGGTAGAAAATCAACACCCTCAAACTTTGGGTCATCTGTCCCTTAAACAATAAAAAAGGATCTGTGGTACTGACATGTGATCCCACCAGTGCTTGTAGCATTCAATTTCGCCATGGCTTATGTCTCAACCCATCTAGTCAGATGGTTAATCGCAACTATTATGTATTTGAATCCCCTGTACTCATGGTTAATGGTCCCAACATGTCAATGGACACGGTATGCCAGGAAAATCCAGAGCAGACAAGTCAGTATCCTGCCATGTTCTTGTGAGGCTTGTGCAAATGGAATTCACACAGCAAGCCAGATAATTCGCTACATCATAGTTGACAAACTCCTAGTAATAGCAGTGGAAAATGTGGTTGGTCATCTTCTTCAAGCCTTCATGCCCAACAACCTTATGCGCACCTTAACAATTGCCACTTGTTCCAACAGTCTTGGGAATAGTAATCATTTTCCATCAATCGTCTTGAAACCTTTTCCATCCCCTAGTCTTGGTGTTTTCTTTCACTTTTCAAAGCGCACCTTGGATTTCTTTGGGCTTATTCCCAATTTCTCCATCAACCATTCTTTGGAATAGCTCATCTGCTTGCTGGTATACCACTTGGGCCATTTGCAATCTTGATAAGCATCCGCATTCTGACAAAAAGCTCCCACTCAGTGAACTATCTCATAATCATAAGCCTTTATCTTAAATGCCCATTGGGCTAGTCGTCCTTCCAATTCTCTTAATTATGCAGAAAACACAGCAAGAAGTAGTCTGTCACCACTTTAGAGTGTATTCCATAAATATACAGTCAAAACTGTTTAAATGCATAAATTACCACAAAGCATTTACGCTCAATAACGGTGTGATTCCTATCAGTTGCTGATGGTGTCCAGCTAACATAGGCTACCAGATGGTCATCCCTGAGTTCATCTACTTGGCTTAAAATGGCGCTAATCTAATAAACAAAGTATCAGTCTGCATTATAAATTCTTGATCAAACTTTAATTATTAATTTATCAGATAATCATTCAGAAACTAGCGTTACTCATCAAAAGAACTCTGGGCCTCTTCACTACAAACAAACTCTTTTTTTGGATCCTTCAAAAAATGAATGTGGGTCTTGGCAATTCTCGTGAAATCCTGTATGAGTCTTTGATAGTATACAATCATTTTAAAGAACACTTGAACATCTTGGACACTTCTTATAATAGACATCCGCTCTATGGCCTTGATCTTCTGGGCTTGCATATGCAGTCCACTAGAGTTGATAACGAATCCCAGATATTCCAATTCTTTCTTGAAGAAGTGGCACTTCCTCAGATTGATCTTCAGGTTAGCAATGGCCATTCTCTTGAAGACTTCTTCCAAGTGGTGTAAATGGTCATAAAATGTCCTACTGAACACATTTGTATCATCCAAGTACACCAGGATGCATGACAACCTCAGGTTATTTTATATGGCATACATGGCCCTCTGGAAAAGTTGCAGGCATAACATAGACTTGGGGCATCCTCGTTGGTTGATACAGCCACTGAGTGGTGATATAGCGCATTTCTCTTGGTCTTCTGTTGACAAATCGATTTTCCAATATCCAGATATAGATCCATTGCGGAGAAATACTTTGCTTCTCCCAATCAATCTAAGACATTGTCAATTCATGGTAGTAGATACTAATCATTCTTTTTATTAAATCAGCTTCTGATAATCAATCACCATCCAAATAGAGCCTTCCTTTTTCTTCACAATCAGGATAGGGATTGCCAAGGGACTTGACAATGGAACTAGAAGCCCATTATTCACTAGTTTGCTGATATCTTCTTACACTACTGCTTTGCCACCTTTGACTGTCAAATCAGTCTCATCCCTTATGGCAAATTTTCCCATATCAACTTTGTGGATGACATTCCTCGCATATCCCAAATCATGGTTGTCCTGGGAAAATACCTCCTGATACTTGTAAAATAATTTGAGCACCTCTTTCTACTATCTGTTCGTCAGATCAGAGAGTTGCTCTTGATCAACCAATAGATTGATTCTATTGGTCAACCTTCCAGTGATCCCATCTCATCAAGGGTCCCAGAAATGTGGAATTTCCTTAATTCTGCTGTCAGGATCAGATGAACAAACGAAATGATATGATATTCTCAATCTTCATTAATTTTTCATTCAAATTTGTCAGGAGAACTCAAATTTCTCCATGGCCCAGCATAATTATTTAGGAGCCACCCAAGCTCTGCTCTGGACTTCTTCCAGGGGCTACTGACTTCTTCATATAATAGCTTGGGTATCTCTTTAATGTCAATACCATGTCAACTATGATCTACAATCCCAACTGTTATAGTTCTCAAATTCTTGATTCACAACAGAATTCCCCAACTTTCCAGGATCTTCGTCAGCATTTCTCTTTGTTTTCATCCAACCAATTGGTAATGAATTGGGACAATGCATTTATTGTAGATCAGATTGATGAAATATCTCTAATGGTCAGTGGAGCTTCCCCATCTTTATGATAAACCAATGGTAACGTCTGACCCAATATGGTCAACGTATTATTTTTGAAGTTAAATTTAACTCCGTACTTTCATAGAAGCTCTGTCCCAATCATGAGTTTTATAGTTTTGGTTGGCCTAAACTATTGCTGTGGAAGATACCAATAAAGATCCAAATCGGAGTGACAAAGCACTATATGCTCCACAGGAGATGGTTGTAATTTGGCCTGGTGGTCCCATATTCTTTCTTATGCTCCAAATAAGGGTAGTTTCTCATCTTACTCACCAGCTTGGTTAAGACAATACTAATAGGCGCTCCACTGTCAATCATCTCCTGCACCTGTACTTTATCTATAGTATATCTATGTGTACACTTGGAGTATTGTAAAGTTATGTTTACTGAGTGTATAGTGGCGTTATTTTCCAAATTGAGGGTGTGAGTAATTATCGCCAATAGATCTGGTAATGATTCCATATTTGCGCCAAGGGGGATTGTAAAGAGAGTGTCTATAACTCTCCTGTTCCCAGCGTGGTAGTGCTCGGTGCACAGACCCAATGACAGGGAACTAGCCAATAGAATAAAAATCATTAATGCTCAGCAGAGGGTGCTGGAGCAATAATAACTCAAGCAAAGAAATGTGATAAATAACCAGGCAAAAACGTCGCGGTGCATACTATGAGAAGAGGGTAAATGACCCAGGTTGAAGGGTACCTGGACGAACCAATGGTGCACGAGGAGATAATCTTACTTTGTTCAAAATGGCAAGTTTAATGGAGCGCGAGACAGCCTCAAAGGGGTCCATGCACAGGATTGTTCAGAATAACGTTAAAAAATGGTAAAAATGGGGCATATTATTTGGGAAGTCGACCAACAAGGAATGTTGGTCAGGGAAAACATAACTAAACTCGGACAGGAGAATAAGGGGTTTGCTGCAGTGGGTCCAAGCACTGACCCACAAATAGGGCAACACTACCATCTGAATCAGTTGAATAAGCTGAACCCAACTTCACTCGAGTGATTGATTGAAGTTGGAATTGACCTGAACGCGTTGTTTAAAAAATGGAACAGGTTTTGAAACCCCGTTCCTTGACAAACTGAATGGAACCATCCACATTAATATGGTAGACCATCCGTTTTAATGCCTGGGCTGATGTGAGGGGCTGGGCATTTGGCACCCCACTAGTACCAACCTGGGCATATTTTTCCCGCACCCAGTGTTGGTCTAAGGTATGCCTCAGGTCAGGGAGGGCCTGTAGCTTCATCTTCTGGGCCTCCTGGAGCCCAGCCTTATCTTTGGAGTCAGTCCCCATTATAATGTCATGTGCACATGACATTACCCTCTCTTCCTGATGGGGCTCAACCCCCCCTTCAGGGGCTTGCGCAAGGGAAAAGTTCTTGTGGGCAGAGGCCAACTTCATGGTGGCAACGGTCGCTTTAGGTTAGGACCCAGCAGCCTGGGGGAAACTCTTGTGGAAAGCTTCAATCAGATTATGGGCATGCACACAGTTGCGCGTTGGAATCCAACTGTTCTCTGCAGCATCAAAGCCCTTCCAGGATACCAGTTACTCAAGTACTTTTAATGTGGCGGGAGGCAACTATTTCTTCCACATCCCACTCTGGCGCCCCATCCATGAGATAGGCCTCAGGAGTCTCTGGTAGGGGGCCCTCGAACAATGTCAGTTTGCTCTCATGAAACACAGAGAAGATCCAGAATGAAGGGGAGAGATCAAGCTGGTATATGGCATGGCCTCCCTTTATAACACACGCGGTAGAGGCCAATCCTCTTTGGTCCCAGCTTCTTGCATGGCTGCTTGATAGGGATGCTATGAGCATCAAGCATCACAAGATCTCCTTCCTTGTATGCGGGATCACTTGGCGCTTCCCATCAGCGTTCTCCTTATACACCTGCATTGCCGCCTCCAGGCTTGTGGAAACCCTTGGTGGATCTTCTTGATTGTCTTGGCAAAGTCCACCACCGCTCCAACCTTAGACCCACAGATGGGCTCCATGTTAAAGGCGGGGTTAAAGCCATGGCTGGCGAAAAATGGGGAACAACCAATTGAGGAGCGCAAGGTATTGTTGTAGCTAAACTGGGCCATGGGAAGGTGAGAAGCCTAATATGAATGATCCTTGGCAGTGTAACACCGCAGGAACTGCTCCAAGCATTGGTTCACCCGTTCAGTCTGCCCATCTGATTGTGAGTGATAGGCAGTCAAATGGCAAGGGCGAATCTGAAGAGTCTTACACAACCCTTCCCAAAAGACAGAGGTAAACTGGGGTCTTTTAATCACTGATAATATTTTGGGGAAACCCATGAAGAGCAAACACATGCGCGATGAAGAGCCTGGCCATCTCAGCCGCGGTTGTTGTAGTTCTGCAAGGAATGAAGTGGGCGAACTTTGTAAACTGGTCCACCACCACCATGATGGCATCGTAACCATCTGAGACAGATAGTTCTACAAGAAAATCCACCAATAGGGAAGTCCAGGGCCCTTCAGCTTTCTGGACTGGTACCAACAACCCCGCTAAAGGTTGACTATTTGGATTCATTTGGTTGCAGATCAAACATTCCTTACAATACCGCCCCATCTGAGCAGGCAAGCCCTTCCAATTGCATGTGCGCCGTATTAACTCTAATGTCTTTGCTTTACCAAGATGACCAATGGTGAGTCCATCATGATGGTCCCGGATGATTTTCAGGCGAAGTGGTCCAGCAGGAACCCATAGGCGCCCCTGAAACCACACCATCTCATCCTTCACGTGATAGCCCCTGGAGTGATCCTCTTGATTCAACTCGCACTTAGAAATTAACATAGTATATTCAGCTGCTAGCGGCTGAGAAAGGACTACCTTCCTAGACATACTATATTCCTCCGCGTTTTCCAGATGTGCAAGCGCTGGCCCGTTGGACAGGGGAGAGGGAAGTTGCGACATATTTTTACTTGAAGGAATCATAACCTGTGTGTTGTACACTTCTACCTCCTTGGGATCAGGTGCTAAAGCAGGGTTGTGGCTCAAAGCATCCGCCAAACCATTATCCTTGCCCTTGGTGAACTCATACGTGAATGCAAATTGGGCAAGGTTCTATGCCAATGGGTCTGCCATGGGGTTAAGACATGAGGGGCTCAGTAGTACAGCAGGGCATGATAATCTGTACATACGCGGAATGGTTGGTAGAGCCATGCAAGTGGTGACGCCAATATGTCAGCGCCTCCACCATTGCCAGTAACTCCTTGTTGTAAACGGCGTGATTCAACTCTGGCAAAGACTTTTTACTAAAAAATATACCACCAGATGCTCTATCCCATCTTCGCCTACTTGTAATAAGGCAGCTGCTATGGCGAAGTTGGAGGCATCCGTAGACACAATGAACTCTTTGGATGGGTCAACATGGAGAAGGACAGACGTGGACAACAGGGTGCACTTCACTGCCTGGAAAGCATCCTCCAAAACGGAGGACCACTGAAGCACCTTTATACTGCTAGCCTTATATAAGTGAGCGGCCACCTCAGAAAGATTCTGCATGAACTTCTTGAGGAACGTACACGTCCCCAAAAAGCTTTTCAATTCCATGATGGAGGTGGGGGTGGGCCACTCACGAATCGCCTTCTCCTTGTCTGGAGTTATCATGTGTCCTTGGTCAAACACTATGTTGCCCAGAAAAGTAACCGGGACTTGAAAAACTCACACTTGCTTATCTTCAGTGTAAGGCTGGCTGCCTTTAGCCTCTTCACCACTTGCCTGAGGTGGGCTGCATGGGACTCATAGTCAGGGGAAAACACCATAATGTCATCCATGTAGGCAACCGCGCATACCCCTATCAAGTCCCCCAACGCTGCATCAATGCGGCGTTGAAAGATAGCAGGGGCATTCTTAAGCCCAAAGGGCATGACCCGAAACTGGAAGATCTTCTTTATGCTATTGAATGCAGTTAAACACTCTTGTCCCTTTTTTATCCAGATCTGATTGAACGCATTGAGGCAATCCAGCTTGGAAATGACCTTCGCCTTCTCCACATAGCGTGCAATCTGTGAATCCAAAGGGATGGGATGGAGGTCTGGTACAGTAACGTTATTAAGGTTCCCATAGTCTACGCAGGGACTTAGTTTACCATCAGCCTTCTCAACAAAGAGAAGTGGGGAGTAAACAGGGGAGGTACGCTGAAAAATTGCACCTTTAGCTAACTGATCCTTCACCCACACATCCAAGGCCTCCTCCTCCCGCACAGTCAATGTCTAAATGGGGGAAGATTTACGCACCAGATCCACAGTGAGCTTGAAGTCACAATCAAATTCAGAGTGCTCAGAAAATGTTTTAGTGAATGCTGCATCAAAAGAAGATTCCAACCCCTCCAAACAGGACGGTAGGGGAACCTCCACTGAGGGCTTCAGCAACGGGGCAAGCTTAAAAGTGTAAATATTGGGCCAATGAGGTAATTTGCCCTGGGCGTTATCCTCAACAAAGGAACAATCAAGATGTGACCATTAGACAAAGACAAGGAGAGAGTGTTTTCTTTCAGATTAGTCCTGACGTCAAACTTTCTCCACCACTCAACCCCTTAAAATAATGGGGAACAAGAGATGCTTGATAGCTTGAAATGGTCGGAAAGAATATAGGCACACACCTGGTAGTCCACCAACCCCATGACGTTCAGCGTTGGGATACCTTGAGAAGCCCCACCTCTAACCATACCATCTGTGAGTAACTCAACTCAAGGTAGTCAGCAAAGTCTTGGTCAATAAAATTATTTGAGGCACCGGTATCCACTAAAATAGTTGTGCTGAACTTCCCAAAAGAGCATGTAAGGGTAGCAATCAAGAGGAAGTATCCAGAGTGGGATTTATTCAAAGCAGACAACCCCTACATCACCAAAAAATTCTTCTGGGCTGAGCAAACCATAAGGGTAGGTTTTGAATCATATAAGGGGAGGGTAGTTGGCCACTCTTACTACTGAGGCCACATACCCCTCCATGCCTTCTGCAGGTGCATAAACATTTTCATATTGGAAGCGCAGTTCTTTTTCAACTTCCTGAGTGCTGAGAATCATGGAAGAGGTCAAACGGGGATATCATGGTGTGATTATAAACGCAGGAATAGGTTCCATATCTGAGCCATGAGAGGGCCAATATGGTTCAGAGGTATATTAGGTTTTCATTATAAAACGCGTTTTTAGACGTGAACAACCCTATTACTTTAACCTCAACGAAATGCCCAATGTTATCCAAGGACAACACTCTAGGCCCATCTGCGCCAATTCCACCGGCATCGCCTGAATGCGCTGTCAAAGGAAAACCCATTTATTGGAATGAAGATTGATCATTTTGGCGGAAAGTCAGGGTATCATGACTTTAGGACATTGAAGCATCTGTATCCACCAGGTACGAGCACAAAGGGTGGATACTTTCTAGTTGGAAGCAACCATAATAACGCCGAGTTGCTCCAACCTTTGGGGAAAAGAGGAAACAGCAGTGCGGTTAATGACAGCCAAAGCCCACAGCCGGCGCCCACTGTTTCCACTTCAGAAAATTTCCACACGGAAAAAGTTCATGCACATAAGAAAAGGTGGTTGGTCAACTAATGTAAGGCAAGTGTCTATAACTCTCCTGTTCCCAGAATGGTAGTGCTCGGTGCACAGACCTAACGCCAGGGAACTAGTCATTAGAATAAAAATCATTATTGCCCAGCAGAGGGTGCTAGAGCAATAATAACTCAAGCAAAAAATGTGATAAATAACTAGCCAAAAATGTCGCGGTGCACACAGCGAGAAGGGGTAAATGACCCAGGTTGGAGGGTACCTGGATGAACCAATGGTTCATGAGGAGATAATCTTACTTTGTCAAAATGGCAAGTTTTACGGAGCATGATACAGCCTCAAAGGGGTCCATGCACAGGATTGTTCAGAATAATGTTAAAAAAATGGTAAAAATGGGGGCATTTTATTTGGGAAGTCGACCAACAAGGAAGTTTTGAAAAAAATATATTTAAACTTAAACAGGGGAATAAGGGGTTTGCTGCAGTGGGTCCAAGCACTGACCCACAAATAGGGCAACACTACCATCTGAATTAGTTGAATAAGCTGAAATCAACTTCACTTGAGTGATTGATTGAAGTTGGAATTGACATACCGCGTTGTTTAAAAAATGGAACAGGTTTTGAAACCCCGTATCTCAACAAACTGAATGGAATTATTCACGTTAATACAATAGACTGTCCGTTTTAAAGTCTGGGCCAATGTGAGGGGCTAGGCATTTGGCACCCCACTAGTACCAACCTGGGCATAATTTGCCCGTACCCAGCGTTGTTCTAGGGTATGCCTCAGGTCAGGGAGGGCCTATAGCTTCATCTTCTGGGCCTCCTGGCGCCCAGCCTTATCTATGGAGTTAGTCTCTACTATAATGTCATGTGCACATGACAGGGATATACAGGTTAGCCTCATCTAATTTGACCTCAGTCAACTTTTCCAGATTCTTTATGGCTTCAATCTTGTCCGCTAGATGCACGCATATGGCCAAGCAACTTCCTTGATTCTTTCAAGGTTGATCCCCTTTTGCTCTGAATCTGGTTACTGCGTTGACATCAAAATTGACCACGTGAAAAAGTTGGTCCTGTTCATCATCATCAATGAACAGATTACTAATGTCAATTCTTCATGCAAGATATCAAGGGAATGGTTTTTCTGCAACTCTAGTCTGTTCCTCATCTATGCCGCAGGCCCTTTTCTTAAATTCTAGATGGTTTTGGCCTCTTTCACTTGCACCATAGTAATATGTACTTTTAGGCTTACTGCCTTTAACAGAAAAGTAACTTTTCCTCTGCACTGAAAACAGCGTTTATCTTTCTTATCTGTCCGCTTGAAAACCTCAGGCTTATTTTCTAAAACAGTTCAACTATTAGACTCCTTAGCGCTCTCAGTCCCCTTCCTAAGATTCAAATTTTGCAGCAGACTCAGTTTTACAGTTTATAGCGTCTTTTAAGGGGCATCATATACAGCCTTTATGTCTTTAAATGATCCACCATCTGCGAGTGTAATTTCAGTTGCAAACACAGAAGACATCCTTTGATGTAAATTGCAATAGGGCCAAAGGGCCTCTTGCAACACAATCCATGCATCAAACTCATCCAGTACTTTTGCTCCAACCAAATTCTGCGATTATTGGTAGAATTGATTGGTGAAACTTGCTAAGGACTTATCCTTCTGTAATTGGATTCCCATGAATTCCTGTTTCCACTTTTACATATGTATGGGACTTCCAAGTTCTTACATTATGGCCGCCTTGGACTGTGAGTAATACCAGCTTTCCCCTCTAGATGGGGTAACACTATATGTTGACAATTGGTGTCTAAACAGTTCATCATCATCAAAGCCTTTTGACAACCACCATACCCGAACATTATTATGTCAAACAATTGGAAGAATGCAGGGGTGTTATTTTGATGGAATGTGGGTACTTTTGACATAGCTCTTAATGGCTCCAAGGGTTCTATAGCCACCACTCTTGGTTCAGCTTCTCAACTGACTTGAGAAGTGATTCTGGGAGTCATCCAAAATGGCTGCAAATGAAGTCAACATATTTCTTGGAATAGGTGACTTCCTAATTGGAATTCTTGGGGTCCTTTTTTTGGCATCAGTCGCCGCATAGGGCTCACATTCACATTTATGAGTCTTCAACTTTTCAAATTGCTTCAAAGATGCTCTATGTCAGCACTTAATGAATGTAATCAAACGCAATCCACTTCACATTTTGTTTTCAAGAAAAATCCAACTAGTATCCTTCTTTTTCTTTTTTGATGTTACTTTCCATAGCAACTGATTGCTGAATTTGGTTACATCTTCAAATCCTTCCTCATTCTTGGTAACTCTCTCCTCAAAGGCAATGAATTCACAATGATTTCAGAATTCAAGGTATTCTTGTTAAAGGTTGCCAATTCTTTCCAGAGTTTTCTTAACTAGTTCTTGTATGACAATTTATACTGTTATATACTACTCAACTACCACCTGTAGTGAGCACCAAAAATTAAAATTTGGTAGTTGGCTACTATTGGCTCATGTTGGCTACTCTTCACGTGAGTACAAAATGTTACAATCTTGGGTTCTTCCCCAATTAATAGCATAAAATGTCAAATGTAAAGGTTCAGTATGTGCACAATTCGCATTGTCTGATAGATTTTATATTTAATTAATAATAGTATGAAAACTATTATCCTTAGTTGAATAGATAACCCCTTCTGGTCCAACGCTTGGCCTGTATTTCTCAACGAAATACTCTTGATGTCGTCTGTAGGGACTTCTTCCCTTATCCGCCTAACTTGTCCACGCTCAGATCACTAAGTTTACAGCCTTTCCTCTTGTGACATGAAGTCAGCAGTAATTCCATCTAAACTTAGCTTCTCTTCTAAGGAACCTTGATCCCTACTCTTTATCCAACAAAAGAGTATCTAAATAAAGCACACAGCAATAGTATCCTGAAGGTGTGTAAAACTTAACATAAAAATGAATATACTAAATTTTTTTATATTTATTTATGTGATAATAAGTAAATATATAGAAGAAATTTGTCGTTCAACCCTCAGTTGGCACATCAGCCATGAAATAGAAGCTGTTGCCATTTAACTTCCCTTTGATGTCTCACCAGTAATGGTCTTCTCCATCTGGTTAGGATTTCTTTATCAGACATCCTTAAGACCTAATTTGAACAGAGTCAAAAAACGTTCCCTAACGTTTCCCAAACAAAACCAGCAAACCAACCATATTTACCCAGCAACCTGCTTAGGTAAAGGCTTGCCACCCATTGTGGCAGGTCACAAACCAACTAATAAATTCGCTAGTTGCAAGATGCATCACTTTGTTTAGCAACTTACTCATGAAAATCCCAATTGGTTGATGATGAGACCCGACAAACTATGATTGGTACACCTGATAGTTAATAATAGATCAACTAAAAATGCCCCAATATGTTGGCAACTCTGCCTGACAAGATCTTAAGCATTCACCCAAGTTAATGCTTGACAAATTTAAACCTAACAAATTATCTAAAATCCCCCAAACATTAATAGCCTGGATCAGGGTCAAATGATATCTAATTCACTCGCCATAGGGAATTATCTTCTAGCGATCAATGGTAATCTAGGAGGCTGGAAAGGTGGGCAAAAATCCCAACAACCCCCTTCAATAGTGTTAAGGCGAGAATAGGGACGTAAGAAACTTCCATGGACTCGGTTGATGGTTACTCAAGAACTAAGAGATTTGATGGAGTACTCACCTCCTCTCTTGTAAGTAATGGAGAAAGGTCCTTCCTGTATAGACCCAAGCTTTTCCTTAGAAGTGATATGGTTGTGATAATAGAGTACCAAGTCTTACACTTGGAAGGAAGGAAGTGGTTGCTTAATCTCAATTGCTGCTACACCTTTTTTGGTGCTGTTTAATTAGGATAGTAATGGAATCAGACTGCTATTAGGCATAGCATAGCGCTAATCTCTTGAGGTCTTTTTCAGGATCATCTGTCCTACCAGAGAAGACGTCATTGGCTAGCAGGGATGGCGCTGCTGGTTTCTCAACCATATAATATGAAGAAAGGAGATATTTGAAAGGATTCGATGGTACTAATATTGTAGGCCATGAGAGCACAAGGAAAGAATTGAACTAGTGTAGTGGGTCTGAGCTGACCATTTTCCAATATATGGAACCCAAGGTTCCATTCACTCTTTCCACAGCACCATTTGTGGAGGGGTTGTAGGGGGCCGAGAATAGTTGCTGCGTCCTCATGGAAGTAGCCAAAATATTTACCATCCATGAGGTGAAATTCTTCCCATTGTCACACAGTAGGACATGGGGAAAACTATGCCGGGTGAAGATATGTTGAATCAGAAAAGTGTATTTGGCTTTTGCAGTCTGAGCGGGAACAGCCCCAGCTTTAACCCATTTGGTAAAGTGATCAATACCTACCAGGTTATAGCGAATTTTACTTTTAGTCTGAGGTAACGGACTACAACGTCTAAACTTATTGAATGAAAAGGTTGTTAAGGCATAGTGTGTTGATATTGATACTTGGTTTTGTAGCTAGATTGCTTCTTATAGGTTAGAAAGCATTTAGTACTTCTATGTAGACTCCATGATTCCCTCCCAGTAGTACCTATTCTTCACCTGTTTATAAGCTTTTCGCACTCCATTGTGCCCCAGAATAGAAGGGACCTCCCTGATCATGAGGACTCGCTCAGAATACTGGAGATAGGGCTCCAGTTCATCCCTCTTTCTTGTAAAACTTACCGCTTTAACCTTGTTGTTGCATGCGTGACATGCTTATACTTTTTAACGGGTTCATTCTCACCATCCCAGGCGTCATGGGTCATAAGGATGTCGTGCAGCCTCTCATCTTCAATATTATCCAGGTGAAGGATGGGTAGCTAAGTCAAACCTTCAACGTTCATATGGCGGGTTCTAGCTCAGTGTTCAATCTTCATATCATAGTGTTGAAGCTTTAAGGACCAGCGAGCTAACCGCCCAGTGGAATCCTTCATATTTTGCACCCACTTCGAGGAGGCGTGTTTATTAACCACATAGAAAGAATCTCTATATTAGAAAGGGCGATAATATTTTAAGCCATCAGGACAGCAAGGCACTCCTTCTCAATGACACTGTAATTGCATAAAGCTTATGATAACGCATTGAAAAATAATAGTCAGATTTATCCATGCCATTATCATCCAATTGATCCAGAATGGCCCCAACAGCGTAGTCAGAGGCATCAGTAAACAAGAGGAAAGGTTTACCGTAATTATGGTGGCACAGGATAAGACGCTTTTGCAACAACTGCTTTAGCGTCTTAAGTTGCCTTTTGTTCAGATCCTCAATAAAAAAGGGACTTGCTTAGCCTATAGACGGACAAGAGATCACTTAGCTGGGCGAACTTGGGGGAAAATTGGTTATTAACCCATAATACCCAAGAATACCTAGTTATCTAGCTGGGCTATTGGAGCATAAATTTTGGATATAGCCTCAACCTTGTCTCAGAGGGGTTAAATCCCATTCTGTGAGATGTTGTGTCCAAGGAAATATAATTTCATCTAGAAAAAAAGTACACTTGGAGGGCTTTAAATTAATGTTGGACTTACGCAAGCGTTGAAAGCCTTCTTTCAGGCAAGTAATATGGTCATTAAAGGTCTTATAAAAGCACCGTGATGTCATCAAGGTAGACAATGATGCAACTTAACTTAGGGTCCTTAATGATGTGATTCATGGCTTGCTGGAAAATTGCGGGCGCATTGCATAACCCCTGAGGCAGTCAGATGGATTGGAATAGGCCTTTGCTGCAAATAAGAGCGCATTTCTCCTAAGCTTGTGGAGAAAAGTCTATTTTCAAAAGGCTGCTAGACAAGCACATATCTGAGAAGAACTTAGATCCAGAGAGCTGTCCTAGCGCATTATCAATGCGAGGGATAGGATAACTATCTCTCTTTGTGAGGTAGTTTAGCCGGCGGTAGTTCATCACAACCCAATTATCTCCATTTTTTTACAAGGAGGAGAGGGGCAACCAGGGGCTTTGTGAGGGTAGCAGTAGCCCAGCGTCAAATAGTTGTTTGAGCTTCATTCTCATCTTTTTATCCTTCTCTTTTGACTTAAAATTGAGTTTGGATCAGATGGGATGAGAATACTCAACATCAATGGTATGACTCCAACCCTTCATATGACCATAGTCAGTCTCAGATTTAGACTTATGGATTTGTAGACATCTAGCAAGGCTTGGACTTTTTCCAGCTACGTGGAGGATAGTTCATCAGAGATATGAACGTCAGGCAGAGTACATAACGATTTGTCAGTAGGTAGGGTTATATCTGACATAGAACTGATGCAGTGGACCTGGTTAATCACATCAACTGAGATCATCAAGCCTTCCCAAACTCCTGGTGTTTCTTTATAGCCATGTCCTTACTGTTAAAATTCCCAGTAGGATATTGATAGGTAGCTGGTAGGCTGAGTTAGTACGCCAGGCAATACTTGAGCTTCTAAAGGACTTATTCCATCAATGCTAGTTATGTGCAGTAGAAAGTTGTAGGGGATTCACAGGGTACCTTAATGTCAATCACCCTTTGTTCACTCGCTTTAATCAACACATCCTCTGCTGCATAAAGCGGAATGCCCTTTAGAGCGTCCACTGATTTAGACAACTTCTTCATATTTCGCCCACCATTATATAGTGTAGGGATAGTGCGGAGGTTGGGTACTCAACTGAGCAAAGGTATTCTTTTTAAGAAGTTTGTCATTGATTAGTATCAAGAGCATCATATTTAAGCAGCAAAGATAGCTCTGTTTCAGGTTGATGATGTATCGTACTCAAACATAAATTGAGTTCCAATGAGAAGGTCTTATGTATTATTAGGCCAGGCCACAGTGGGGCTGTCAGGATAAGCTTCCCAATTCTGATGGGCAAGTAGAAATATGCCCAATCGCGCAGGTGCTGTTATGACCTGCAGTTTCAAATTCTTGGGTTTATTCCAGATTGGGGGGCCAGATTAACCTTTTTAATCAGCCTTGTAGAAACTACATTCACAAAAGAGCCAGTATCAAGGATAGCCATGACCTATACTTTGGTAAAGAAGACCTCCGCCTTGGTTAAGGTGCTACCAAGGTTGGGGATAGAGCTAGGACCTCCTTGATATGGAAAGTGGTGAAAAGTCTTTGGGAAGTCTCAGGATGAATGTCTTTAATAGATTGTAAAGTAAGAACACAATGAGTGGATAGGATCAGATAATTAATGAGTTGTTCTGATCACTGGCAGTATCAATAACTTCAGGACCACGCAGCACTTACTGGAGATAAAATTCGTTGGGTATCAGAGCCATAATTACTCTTTCAGGGTGCAACAAACTGGTACCCTCACTTCAGCTGGGGCTCCTATGACATAATACTATAAATTCTCACTTCCCTTCAGATTCGTCATCAGAGGGGTCATATATGCACATCAGGGAATCCATAGGGAGAGGGATAGGATCCTAGCTTCTCATATCGCAGAAGATGTCCTCTTGGTGCTCAGTATCCTTTGATCTGTTGAGGAAGGCGGTTTAATAGTAATAATTCTTGATTGACACTTCTGATTAGCGGGTTGTGGCTTCCCTGGGGGAAGAGGTTTGGCGCTTTGAACAGCCAAGGGTACATCGATGAATCCCCCCTGGGTTGGGACCATCTAGTACTAAAAAAAAAACAGCCAAGGGAGATGTTGAAGGGATACGGCCGCCCTGGGGATACCTGACAATTTAACCGCCTTGGAGGAGCTCTAGAGAAAGAGGGGAGCATGGCGGAGTTGAAATGAATGTTTAGGGAAACATTTTTGGGCAGAGGATGGAGATCAGCCTTACCCAGTCACCGCTAGTATACTCTGGATATCCTCAGATGAAAAAGGACATTGGGTTTGAGCTGCACCAAGGGAGCAGGTTTCCAGAGAGAACCAGCCATAGAGGAGGCTAAAGGAGTCAGGGTGGACTCCAGCCTCAGGGCTCTTGGCGCAATTTCAGGTTTAGAGAAATTGGTCACTGCTAGCAGAGCCTCCTTGATGTCACGTACATTCTGGAAGGAGTGTTTCACTAAAGGCATGTGCATCACCAAAGAGGGGCGGACCGCTGATCCAGTCAAGATGGCAGCAATGGTGGCTTCATGAGGTAACATCTTTGCATATGATAGTGGCTGACCTGCACTATAAAACTGATCAAGAAAGGAGGCAATCGCTTCTCCTTTTTGCATGCTGAGGCACATAAAGGCCTGTTTCCTCCTACATAAACTCTGGTTTGAGCCAAATTCTTGATTAAGAGCCTCATTAACTTCCGCCCAGGTGCTGAGGGTGGTCATAGTTGGAACCATTACCTCTTGGGCCAAGCGACTCTAGCAAGGGAGGAATTATTTTATTTTGTGGAAGTCAGTAATGCTGTTGGAAATTCACCAGAGATGATAAAGTTTAATCAAGATCAAGGTTCATATTCATGGTCTAATAATGTTATAAAAATTGGAGATTTCAAATTCTCATTTTGACTGATGATTGATGCTTTGGAGTGATTGGCCTCAATTTGTTAAAGAGACAGAGCATTCCAAAAAGCTAAGTATTCCAAAGGGGCTAATCCCTCAATGAGAAGGCCAATCTCAGATAACTAAATTGAAGCCAAAGTTATTTTTTTAAAAATACAAAAAATGACCGCTTGATTGAGCCAAAACTTACCAATGTCAATACAATTGACGTCTGCTGCCCCATCTTGGGATGGTGATGCGCCGCTATCTGACATCTTTTGGCCGCTGCTGAATCATGCCCAGGCTGGCTCTTCTAGCCCTCACAACGCTACCAGGCGTTATGTCCCCCCTCAGGACTTAGCCCACCACCTTACAAGCTCTCAAGTGGTGCTCCAGACCCTATGGTGCTCCCATAGAGCAATTTGTGTTTTGGCCTCTGGGTCAAACATGTTTATTTTTTCCCGTATGCAAATGCAGCCATAATTGAGATGGCCATGGCGGTTTTTAAATCCGCTAGCTATATTGACTTCCACCCCTTTAAGGGGTACTTTGATCTCAGCTTCTGTTCTGAAGCTGATGCAGTGGCAGCAGCCAAGCTGCAATTAATTTTTAAAAAATATCCTTCCCAATGTTCAAACCTGGCTCCTGGAAGAGGCAATTTTGGTGGTCCAGTTTGCCAAGTTGCACTCCAATCTCTCCCAAAAATGCCTCCGCCACAAGCTCACAGAGGGTTTGGCCTTTTATGGCACATACCCAATGTTGCAGTTTGTGGTTCAAAATGGGGCAGATCATCTGAAAGGGCCTCATGCCTTTGCAATGATCTGCCATTTAATCACAATTTAAATCTTATAACCCCCACCGCATTGTGATCAGATCCGCCCCTGATCACCCATTCTGAGCGCATATCAAAAATGGCCATGCCATTTGCCCTTTGTGCTTATAGCTTGACCACTTGAAGTGCAGGTGCCCCACGGTTTCTGCTTCCACCACTTCCACGGCTCATCCTTTGGGTGTTGGGCCAGAGGCTGGTTCACCCCAATTTTTAATGGAGCTTGATCCTCCCAGCCCCAATCTTGGGGCAATTTGGTGCTGCTCCAAAAGTGTAGGCCAATAAAAAACAAAAATTTTAAAAAAATTTATATTAATTTAAATGGATTATGGAATCTTGATTTGATGGCTGAACCAGTTTCAGCTGAGCTGCTGCAGTTAATAGCATATAGCCAATCAGCTCCTGCCGCTGCTCAAATTCTAATGGCTAGCCCAGTTCTGGCTAAATCCAATCCATTTGAAGCTCTCAAATGGGTTGATGAGGAGGAGCAGCCGTACCATGTGAAGCCAGATTTTGCTTTGGAGGAGTTCTTTGTTAAACATCCCAATTTGCGCCCCCAGCATTTTCCCTCAAAACAGTAGCTAATTAATTTGTTTGAGGTGGATCGACCTTAGGACAAATATACCACACCACGAATGTTTTCTAGCCAGTACAGGTTTCAAACTCAAAACCTGCACTAGGGGTGGAAGCAGTTTTACCCGCTCAGCTAACCACCCTTGGTAGCTATTTTATAATACTATTAAAATTGCAGTTGAGGCTGCAGCTGCCCCTGCCAACACCCTATTTCACCAGCAACTTCTGGGGCGATGGATCCCCTTGTTAAGGGTATTTTTATCCCCAATTTTCCCCATGATATGAGGAAGATGCGAAGTATTAAATTAAGGAGCTTGCTTTTAGTGCAAGCTGCAAATGCATCGATGCAGCAAAAACTTCTCTTTTGATCCCAATTATCTAAAAAACTGCGGCGCAAAAGTTGTTCACTTGTGTGCCTACTCTCATCACTTTTGCTGAACATCAACTTGCTCAATATGTTTAGGCAATGGACACTGCTGGTCTCATCAACGAAGAAAACCCACAATTATACATCCTTATGCCACATGTTGCTGATGCACCTACCCTGAAGTTGTCCGCCATGGTCCACCAGCTAAAGCGGGCGCCAGAAACAAGTTTCCTCAAAAGTTTCCCACCTTCTTATATGGCTTCCTAGGCTGGTAGCTGAGGTGCCATATTAGGAATTTTTTATCTACGCTAATCCCATTGTTTGGCCCATTTGCAAATAAAGATATGTGGGCGGCTCCCTTTTTGGGTTGGGCACCACTAGTGCTAAAAAAGAAAAGGTAGGTCTCATCTAATAAGAATCTTATCAAATCTGACAATCTTAAATATAATAGTAATAATCAGCAATATCAATACTCTAAAAGAAAAGTTCTTACTTTGGTCAAAGCATAAATATCCTTAAAAAAATCTACTAAAACCACTCCAATAAATATCTCTAAATTTATAACAAATAAAGACACCTCTTATTTTGTCTCGTTTGGCTAAATTTTGGTCCATTATAAATAAAGTTTATGATCATAATTAGAATTCATTCTTGCAGCTAAAACTTAATTTCGTTGCCTCAAGTTGATCTTTGACAGAAACACAAACTTTTAATTTTGAAGCCTTTGTTGCGCCTACATAATAAAATTTTTTGAGAAACCTAAATATGGTGCCTTCCATAAACAACTCATAAACAAAGAGGAAGGAGATAATGCTACCCTATCCTAGGGCAAATTTATCGTGGAAGGGGGGTGTTTTGAAATTAACCATATGAATTCCTCCTAATAATATCAGAATTAGGGGTGTTGGTTAGTTAGGATTTATTGTTGACTAACCACCTAGCTTAATATCATTTATTGTTAGTATAATATAATCTGTTTAGGTTTAGGAAAATGCATTCACCACTGAATGCCATTCATTGGTAGTTGTAAGAATTTCTGGTGGAAAGCCAATGGATTTGTTACCCATCATTTGACTATGATTCTGCTGACAATTTGGAGTTTTGGAAACTCATTCCAAGGATGCTCAAATTTATATTTAAACTAACAAATTATATATGATCAACTCGCGGCTCATGCTGAGGATTGATTGACCTAATCTAATATTTAGTGAATTAAATGAGCGGATTGGGAGGGAATTGCTACTGTGAACAACTGACGATTTATTAGAGTTCTGGCTTGATGGACAAGGGTTTTCATAGCGCAGTAGCTTATAGTATAAATAATTATTCTTCCTCTATAAAAAGATCTCTCTCGTTCATTTTATCTTAGTTGTTAGTAGTTAGTCATCTAGATTAGGAGAAGATGGGACTGGAGATCCCTAAAGTAGGTGTGGTGTGACACGCCTGGTGTGGAAAACGCTGCCAGCTCCTATACATCATACCTATGAGGAATTGACCGGAACCTGGACAAATGGCTCCAACAACGATGTGCTGACTGGCCGTAAGCCCTGCGTGGTGCAGCGCAGGAGTGCAATAGCTTCCCAGGATGGGGAAAGGACTTGCTGGGGCATGCCCAGATGGTTTGGCAAAGGGTCAGGAGGGTGGGCCAGCGCGGGAGTGCCTTGGCCGCCTAGGATGGGGGCAGGACTCTCTTGGGCACACCAAGGACTCTGGGGCTAAGGCGAAGTCATTGGTATGCTGTGTTGTGGGTTGGATGAAGAATCATATGGGGTTGGTACGCCTTTGAAGGCGAAACAGCAATGGTCAACCAGTCTTCATACTGGTTGGCCTGGCAACTAGCGGAGCCCACTGCTCAGAAAAGCATTTTTATGACAGGGGTTTTTGGGACAGCTGGAGAAGCCTCATGGGAAACTAAAAAGCGCTGTTCTAGTGCTTTTAAAATGAGACAAAGAAATGCCTAGCTGCTTTTCCAAATCAACCATCCTGAGATCAGTCTCAGTGGGTATAGAGAGAGGGTCATTAATCTTAACGCCCTTCATTTTTATTTGAAAGGTTGTGGTGTACAGGTCCCCCTGTAGTGAGAACCACTTGTTGGAATCCTGGCTGGTTTTAAGCTCGCTGATGCTTTTAGCACAAGATTCTAACAATACAGCAGTGGAAGGAGTCTTAAAATCCAGCTGCTGGTACAGATGTTTTGGTCTTTAGATACCACTTAAGATAGAATTAGAAACCTTTAATGATGCTAAGCTATTGAATCTTATAAGACTATACTAAATCAAGTGTAGGGTCCAAAGAAAACCATAATTAAACTATTACCTCCTGGTATCTAAAGCAATTTGAGGCTAGAATTGAGAGAGGCAAAAATTCTTTATAATCTGATAGTAGCTTAATTAAGAAATATGGTATTTTAACCCTATGAGAGCTTTTGAGATTTGCCTCGCTTAACTTGACAGCAGATAGCGTGTCACTAAGAGGAAAGATAAACCTGTGGGGCAAGTATTTGATGTATTTGAACCAAACAATCTTCAGGAAATCATTTTCACCTTGTGGGACCCCCTTCAGGTCTATAAAAGGTGGTGGTCTCCGCTTAGGAGTTGGAACTAATTGCAGACAGGATGGTTAGGAACCTCAGGATGATTCCATTGATTACGCCGCAGGTTTGGCGTAACTTTACTACCATCAACTGGGATATTTGACCAAGGAGTGGGAGTAGCAGTATACCCTAATTTTAAGGATCCCACCAAGAAATGATTAATGTTTTTTTTGGATATTATTAGATGTATTCACCACTGAACTACTCTTTAACTAAACTTGAACATTACATGTCCAACACACTCTAATACTACAGCTGAATTGGAGGATAATATCTATTAAACGCTTATCTTCTTAGCAAGCTTTGCATTTTTTTGAGGTGTACTGTCTTCATACAATTAAGCATATTAAGGCACTGATATACTTGTGAAATCTCACACAGTTGTAACTCAATTTGCAACATCACCTATGTCGCATAAAACCAACAAGTTCAGGAGAATCAGTCCCATACAAATAAAAACCTGGTTAGCTTTGTGCAGCAATATATCAAACATTTTCAAAACATTTTCTTAGCAAAATCTTGAGCTCTCACACATATATCAAGTACAGGAGGAATAACAATATGCTCAGGTCCGCCTGGTGTAAAATCCAGATACAAGATTCCTTTTTAGCACTAGGTGTCCCAACCTACAGAGAGATTACACCAATATGGAGATACAAGAGTATTTTGAGGTACAGAGAGCTAAAATCACCAATCTTGAAACTGCCACAGGTACTCATGTACAAATTGATGAACTTGCGATTCAGATCAACAAAGGCCTTCTTAAAATAGCAACGCGGGTGCTACTTCAGTTTGAATATTCAAGCTAGTGGAAACAACATCAATACTACTTTATTTTTGGTTTAAACTCATTGCGCATACCTAGGCTCTACCACAAAGAACCTCTTACAAAAAAGTCATACAGCACAAAAGAGCTACCAGGAGTTGGAAAAAAATATCATAAATTGAGGTATTTGATTCATGAAAATTTTGCTTCAACTTGGAAAGAAGTTTAAAGCACTAGCTCAATTGCCCACATTATAGTCAGAGAATGTGAAAAATTTCAGATTAAGGCAAATTGTTTAGCTTATGATCAATTGTCTCTGAACTATGGAACTTTAGTATATTTTTATCAGATAATAAAAATCAATATGAAAAATGACTGCTACTCTTTTTGAATCTATATTAAGGTTGTCATATCAGATTGCAGCACATTTGCCAAGCATGTGGTTGCTGTTGCAGACAGACATAAGTTAGTAAGGAACCATAAGCCCTTAAGAAAGAAATTTGCAAATGTGCGGCCAATATTGGGGAAGGGGAGTATAAAAACAACTCTGAAAACTCAGGGTATTAATCCAAAAATCTCATCAATCCCTTTTAGAAGATTGAGTCTAGCATTCAGATCAATACTTTGAGGAAGATGATGATTATGGAATGGATGTATCAAACTTTATGAACCATTAATGAGTACTCATGTTCATACCTACTATGAAAACTTTAAATCACATGCAAAATCACTTTTTCCAAAAATTTCATCCAGTTATCCTAATTTAAGAATAAAAATTGACTATCCTAGTAGTAACCAAACCGAGATAACTTTAAAACACTCAAAATACCGTTTTTAATAAAGAGTGTAACATCCATACCTTCTTAAAGCTCTTTAAAATGTCAATGAGAGGGTCATTAGTTGACATAAAAGAATCTTTTCTAAAAATTCTCTAGACTATCCTTACTGCAACCTTGAAGCCCTACTTTTCTGAAGGGTTGTTATAAGCTGATGTTAAGAAAGTAGTAATACGAATGTTTTGAGGACCCAAAAGTCTTGAAAACCACAAGGAAGAGCACTTGATAATAAAGTCAAAATAAATAATACTATTAAGGACTTTGCAGACTAATTCTATCACAAAGACCAAGTGCTCATGGGCTCATATGCCTAATTTTAAAGCAAAAATTATTATGGAGAATGCTGTGAAACCCTTTTGTGATTTGCATTGCATTATGATCCCTGAATTTAATATTACTATATAGACTCAAGGAATTGTGGATCACCTATGCCGTTGTGCAAGCAGCTTTGAGGCACTAAATTGCTCACACAATCAGCATCAGATAAAATTCTCTAAACAACAATGCGCTATACAATCAAGTGAAGAACAGCAAGACTCAGGCCTATGACCAGAGCGGCTTCATACCAATAATATCACCTGGCATTAGGTTCAGAAAGGGGCATTACATGAATAGTGTCACAGTTATACTAAGACTAAATTTGGAGATAGCGTTGCGCTCAAGATTTGAAAAGAAGATGGACTTGGAAAGTTGTAGTTGTAGTAGATACAGATTACTCTATTTCCATTTATGTTAATAAAAGAATTCCTCCTGATACTACAAAATTTTGTGGCTAATAATTCTGAAGAAAACCATTGCATTGTATGTGGCCAACAATGTACACTTGGTTATGACCAGATCTAAGATTAGTCAGAAACCAAAGAAACTTTATGAAGTAGAATGAATCGAAATATTTAAGATATAGACCAAATTAAATTTCAGAACATAGCTTTGACATTAGAACTACCTTCTCAAATGACTTTCCATCACTAACGGATGTACATGTTGCTATCTCCATGCAGATTCTGGCTGAAGAATTTCTTTAATATATGCTTCTGCATCAAATCTCATTTGGAGTTAGTAAGCTCCAAAGATACCTGCCTAGTTTCTTCTGAACCATACTCCAAGTTTAAATATGCCAATATTGCTTTTAATAAGATCCATGTTTAGGCTGTTATTGATAGCGAAGCACTAAAATATCATTAATAGAAAGTTGGTAAAGAAGTTGGGTATAGTACCAGATATTGCGCAGATCTAAGAATCCATCATGATAGGAGCACACAATGACAGAGCTTTTGGGGCCTACAGTGATTTACCTATAAAGTTTGTATCTATAGTAGTGTCCAAACCTGCCAAAGTTCTTCTCAATCAGGACTATGAAATTTTAATTGGCACGGATTTTAATTAAAGGTCTAATATATTCAGCAGATATAAGGATGTCATTTTAAACTATTCTTAAAAAGACCATCCCGCTATATTATACTAGGAGCGCAAAATCAGAACAGATAAGCCTAGTATGATTAAAACTCTGATATACAGGGATGACATAGTTCTCATTGTACTGCAAATTTAAAATGACAAGTAAAATCATAACTGACACAGATCCATGAGTCCAAGGGTTACCACTTTGATTAGATAAGTAACTAACCTTAGACTTAAGAAGGCAATCAATAGCCCTAACTGGTTTGATAATTCATCTTTGAAGCGCTCTATGGATAAATTTTTATCAACTTTAGCCCCAAACTCAACTAAAACTCATCATAACTTTTTGAGATAATTAGTCTAAGACTTCAAGATATATTCTCTCTCTGCGCATATGAAAAATTGGTCAATCTATTTTAAAAGGCACCTGATTAAAGACTATATTCACTTAATCCCTATTTTAAAGATTAAGTCTTTCCAAGAGTTTAGAAACCCTAAAAAAGAGGGCTTCCTGAAGATTTTATAGATTATATCCATAACGTTGTACCTGCGGAAAAATTAGGGGAGGTAAACAACCAAGAAAAGGATTGAGTTCAAGATAAATTTGAAAGATGTTGTAAAATATTTACTAAGTATTATTTTGACCTGGGTTGCACAAGAGGCATACTTCACACTATAGACACTGGGGGAGCAAATCTCATCATATTAAGACCAATTAGATGTTTTTCACATCTAAAGAAGTCATCTTGAAGAAAATTAAGGAGCTCATCAATTGTGGTATACTGATACCCTTGAGTATTCAGAGCGCTTCTCCAGTTCTAGCTTTTAAGAAGAAAGATAGGAGTAATAGAAACATTTTAAAAATATAAGCTCAATAATATTAAGAAAAAGGACTTGTACCCTCTCCCATGGTTTGTTAAAAACCTTGGTAAGGCATGAGGCACGAAATTTTTTAGGTGTTGGATTTAGTAAGTGAAGTTAACAGATCTACATGCCAAAAGCTGAATGAAAAAAGGCGCTATTATTTCTCAAGATGGCTTTTTTTAACCAATAAGGATGCCAAAAGGTCTCCTCATTACTCCAGTGATCTTTCCAGTGGGCTATAACAAAGCCATGGGATATCAAGCTGTCATGCATACTTGTGCAATTAGGTGACATCAACATTTTCAGCCGTAATTTTTACAGCCATATTAAGCATTTGGAAGAGGTCTCAAGAGATTAGCAGCTGCAACTTGATACTTTAAATCCTAATAATGATTTTCAAAAAAGACCAAATAAAGACTCTCTTTATGCTCGGTATAACATTCTGAGCAAATTATATGGAAAACAAGAAAGTAAATTTCAATTGCCCGCCATAGTTTCGCTCTGATGTCCTCGATATTCTGCCAGCTGCTCCAGTGTGGGACAGCGGCGAAACTCCCTCCACCATTTTCCATCTGTCAGGAAAATGCGCTCAGACTGGATCACCCAGTCATTCCAAACCCCTGGAACAATTCTTTCTCCCAAGGATCTTGATGCCCACCTCACTTGTACCCAAGCGGTACCTCGCTGCCCCCTGGTGCTCCCCCAGAGCAACACACATTTTGGCCTAAGGGTCATCTATGGGAAACTATTCCTTTATTACGACCAAGCCATTATTGAAAAGGCTCAGGTGGTGATGATCCCCACAGAATTTATAGAAATCCGCCCCTATAAAGGTTATTTTAATCTCAGCTTTACCTGTGAAGCCAACGCCACCACTTCAGCAACTGTGCCCCTGGTCTTCCAGGATGCTTCTCTCCCAACATTTTGGACCTGGCTCCCAGCGGACACCACTTTGATGGTTCAGTTTACTGGTTTGCCCACCCACATTCCCCCTGAGATTATCCATCAGGAGCTGATGGAAGGTTTGGCAGCATATGGCTCCAACCCCATCTTACAATTTGTGGTCCCAAATGGGGCCACACGCCTCGCTGGACATTAGGCATACACCACAATCAGCCCTGAATTTAGTAAAATTGCCGTGTTGATTCCCCTGCGCGCCATCATTCCTTCTGCCCCTGACCATCCATTTTGGGCCCGTGTTGAGGGTGGGCGGACGATCTGTCCGTCCTGTTTCAAGTTGGACCACTTAAAATGCAAGAACCCCTCCTTAGCTACTTCCAATGGCTTGGCTTATTTGTCCGCTGATCTCTAATCTGCCACCCGCCCCACACCAGTTCTGGCATGAGGTATGATCCTACCTCCATCTCCCCCAAAGTCTGATGCTGCAGCTGCACCTTCAGCCACCAATCAGCCTCTTCCTTGACCCAATGCAACACATGATTCCTCCTATCAAGCACCAGCTTGGACCCCAGTTCAATCCCATGCTTCCTCCAACGAATCAACCAGACCTCAACCATATGCCGATTCCCAAATTCAATTTAACGAAAATCCATGGGAGTTATTGGCTAAAATCGATGAATTAGGTAATCTCATTGAAGAGCCATCTCTGTAAATCGAGCGGTTTATTAATGCAGAATGAAACGCCAAATACCCCTCATTTATATGCCCCACAGCCAAATGCTGAATCAATTTGCAGTGACCACCAGCTTGCAGTTGAAAAAGCTTCCACACCATACTGTCATCCCTTCCACAAAGCTGTCGCCAAATCAGTGGCGATGCTTACAGGAGCTATTCCCCCTATCTTTATCCCCTCAACCATCACCCCAAAAAGCAAAATTATAGTGATCAATTGCACAAAAATGTCAACGATGCTATCCAGAACGTGGTAATGGCAGCATGGAATCCTAAAGCTAATATTACCTGAACCAATATTGCCACATCTGCTAAACTCCCAGACACCCACATTAAGGCTGAAAAAGTTTTAGCCAAATATATAGGCGCCATTTCTAGCTGGCTTTTAGCATGAAATACCAATCATCAGTGAAAATGAACCACAAGCCGCCAATGCACTGACGCCCTTGCTATCTGCCTTGATACGTACCCTACTCTGGGATGAGAAATCTGCTGCCAAAAATGAGCCCCCAATCCCCCTCCCCTTCCGCCGTGGAGGGATAAGCGGTCTCTGCTGCCCACCTGGTTGGTTGTTTTTGTTTGGTGTGTTTCATTCAATCCGCTCATTTGGGCATTTTGCTTGAATCAATTAGTTATGTTATTTTAAGTTTTAGTTTTTAGTTTGGTAATGTCCATCCCCTGGTCGGCTTACCTTGGTTAAATAAAATTAAAGATGACATCAGGGCCAACTTAAGTTGAAATTGGGTCCGCTTGAAATAGTCCCAAGGAGTAGCAGGGCCACTTGGGTTGAAATTGGGTCCTCTTGAAGTAGTCCTGAGGAGTGAGGTTTTAGATGAGACACTAGATGTAAATTGGATGTAGCTAACGAGGCTATATTAATCCGTGTGATTAAGGGATCATTTCTAGATCCTCCAGTGAATTTACTCCCAACATTTTGGATGGCAATGAATGCCAAAAATCGTTTTTATGAGAAAAATGATCAGACAATCAAATGGAACTGTTACTAATAAGAAATTCACGATTGTGAGAGATACAAAGTCTCAAGTATTAGTTGCTGAAATATGGAATGAAATTAGGACCTGTTGGACAAATGACAAGTCAGGATTGAAGGCCTAATGAAGGAAACATTTATAAGTATTGCCAAAGTTGGCAAGTGTTGCCTATACGTGAGAAACCAGCGCTGCAGGTCATATAGTGAAGAGGTTAATGGAAAATTGAAAGTAACGATCTAAAAGAAAATAATTGCAGTGCTCCCAGAGGACCTTTGAACCATTAGAATGGTCATGTCCTAAGATTTTAGTCAAGTCCTAAAAGGGGACCACTGAACCAAAATAAATGGTTAAATCTTAAATGAATAAGATTTTGAACAATGAAAACTGGCAGGTCAGAGCATACCTAGGAACCAGTTTGGATGAAGGGGAAAAAAGGACCTCTGAACCTAATTGTAGTTTAAAAGTCCCATTGCAAAAGAGAAATATAAAACATAGATAAAAAATATAAATATCAATTTTATGGGTCCATGATTTTCAGACCACGATGAGATTGCTGGCATAGGTTGCTGAGAGTATCAATCTATTGATTGATTGAGAGCAACTCGCTGATCTGATGGACAGAAAGCAGGAGGAGGTGCTTGATTTATTTGATAAGTATTGGGAAGTATTTGCCCAGGATGACCACAATTTGGGATGCGCAAGAGATGTGATCCACAAGGTTGATACCAGGGAAAATTTGACGATCAGGATGAGACCAATTTGATGATTAAAGGCAGCTAAAGCGGTAGCAGATGAAGAAATCAGCAAACTAGTGAAGCATGGGCTTTTGTTCTGTTGTTGAGTCCCTGGGAGAGCCCTATCCTTTCATGAAGAAGAATGATGGCTCTAATCAGGTGGTATTTGATTATCAAAAGCATAACAAGATTATGAAGAAGGATTATACCCACCACCAAAAATTGATGATGTATCAGATTAATTGGGAGAAGTGAAGTATCTCTCTGTGATGGATCTAATATTGAGATATAGAAAAATCAATTTGCCAAGCGAAGACCAAAAGAAATGCGCGCTTATCACCATGCAGGGGCTTTATCAACTAACAAGTATGCCCCAGGGTCTGTGCAATGAGCCTGCGACGTTTCACTAGGCCATGGACGCCATACTAAATGAATTGAAGATGTCATGCATCCTGGTGTACTTGGACGATATAAATGTGTTCAGTAGAACTTTTACTGACTATTTGCACCGCTTGGAGGAAGTGTTTAAGAGATTATCTGTGGCCAACCTGAAGATTATTCTGAGGAAGTGTCACTTCTTCAAGAAAGAGTTAGAATACCTGGGATTCATAATCAACTCTAGTGGACTGCAGCTGCAAGCCCAGAAGATTAAAGCCATAGAACGAATAGCTGTGCTAAAGAGTGTCTGAGATATCTAAGTGTTACTTGAAATGGTCAGATAATATAAAAGATTCATTTAAGATTTTACAAGAATTGCTGAGACCCTCTTCCATTTGTTAAGGGTCTAAAAAAGGATTCATATGGAGTGAAGATGCCTAGAGATCCTTCGATGAGTTATGCCAGTATTTAATAGATTCTCTAATTTTGAAATATTTGAATTTTGATTGCTAATTTATAATACAAACTGATGCTTCATTGATGGCGATTGGTGCTGTATTGAGCCAAGTAAATGAACTTGGGGACTAAAATTTGGTAGAATATTTGAGCTGGACACTCTCAGCTGCTGAGAGGAATTATACCATGACTGAGCATGAATGCCTTGTGGTCATTTATGCCTGTAAACAGTTTTGGGTGTATGTCCATGGAACGCACTCTAAAGTGGTGACAGACCACTTCTTGTTGTGTTTTCTGCACAACTTATGAGAACCAGAAGGACAACTGGCCCAATGGGCACTAAAGCTACAGGCTTATAATTATGAAATAGTCCACAGAGCTGGGGCTTCTCATCAGAATGCGGATGGCTTATCACAGTTACCAATAGTATAGGTGGTATACCAGCAGGCAAATGAGCTATCCCAATGAATGGTTGATGGAAAAATCAGGAATGAGCCCCGAGAAATCCAAGGTGTGCTTTGAAAAGTGATGGAAAGCGCTGTGACTATGGATGGGCAAGTTTTCAAGATGATCAATGGTAGGTAATTATTATTCCCAAAGCTGTCAGAACAAGTGGCTATCATTCAAGGCGCTCTAAGGTTGTCAGGCATGGATGTCTGAGAAATACAACTGATCATATTCGCCAGTACTACTAAAAGTCCATCAACTATGATGTTGTGGACTATGTGGCTTGCTGTGTGGAGTGCCAGTTGCACAAGCTGCATAAGGATATGACTGGATACTGACTGATTTGCCCTGGATTTTCTTGGCATATGGTGTCCATTAACGTGATGGGACCACTGATGATGAGCACAGACGAGTCAAGTACATCATAGTTGCAATTGACCATCTGATGAGATGGGTCAAGATGAAGGCCCTGGTGAAAGTAGATGCTACCAGCACTGTGAAGTTTATCCTAGATCAAGTAGTATACTGAAATGGATGGCTGCAGATCCTTCTGAGCAACATTGGACCAAATTTTATGTCTCATGTGATTCCACAATTAAATAAAATAATGGGGACCCAAGGAGCCATGTCTGTACCCTACCAGCCAGAGATGAACGAACTGGTAGAATGGTCAATGGGATGCTGGCCGCATTGCTGAGGAAGATGGTTGCAGGAAGAACTTCCACGTTAGGAATGTACCTTAGTTTAGTGACGTTTTCCTACAATATAAGTCATCATAAGGCAATGGGAAAAACACCGTTTGAGTTGCTATATGGAAGGAAGGCCGCTTGCCACTGATTTTATATTTGGTGGTGAAACCAATATCGAGGATGAGTACTGAGCATTACCTGAACTTATTGATGAATATCCTGATTGGGATGTAATCACAAGCATTCAATAAGACTTTGAAGAAAAGGAGTTTGCAAAGATGACGGATGATAAGCGCTGACCGGCCTTATCAGAATATTAAATAGGCAAAAGCGTTGCCTATTGCGATATGCATGGTTTCAGAAGAAGAAACAAGTTGAATGCATTGTGGCTGGGTCCATTTGAGATTATTGCCAAGACAGCGATGGACGCCTAGTCCATCAAGAACCTCTTGGATGACCATCTAGTACTAAAAAAAGAACCTCTTGGATGGAAGGATAGTAAATTGAGTCCATGCTAAGTATTTAAAGCAATTTATCAATGAAATAAAATATGGAAAAAGAGTTCCCAAAGGACCGCTGAACCATTAAATTGGTTATGTCCTAATGACTTGGTTAAATCCAAAAAAAGGACCACTGAACCAAACTAGATGGTTAAGTCTTAAAAGATAAGACCTCTGAACCATAGAAAACTGGTAGGTCTAAGTATACCTAGGATCCAGTTTGGGGGAGTAAAATAAAAAAATGGACCGCTGAACTGAAACAAGGTCAAGTCCCATGGAAAAAATAAGAAAAAAAGATTGATAAAAATATTGGAAAATTGTATTAAAAACTGTATAGAAAAATGATATATTTTAATTTTTATTTTTTTGTTGATTATCCTTGATTCAGGGATGATTCCGCCTATGTCACCTCTTGGGGGAAGGAGAATGGATCATAGTAGGAGTAAATAATCCATTGAAATCTATGTAAAATTGGATGCTAGCATGGGCTAGACCTACTCAAAACCAAATTCATTGAGAGGATGCTGATCCCTGTGAGAATGTGACTAGGGGAAGAGAAATGGAAGTGTCAGAATATGCCAAATGTAATACCCTGGAGTGGTGAGGAAAGCAACAGAATAAGAAGAGGCCGTTAGCAAATAACCCTGAGTAATCCTGACTTGGCACCAGAGCTGGAAGATTGGTCTTGAGCACTTGCAATGGGCTTCATCAAGAGCACTGGACATATGGGCCAGCATCGAGAAAGGGATACTAGGCAGGGATTGCTGAATCATGCCCCCTACAAATGCCATCAGTGGAAGATACGATGGGATGCACCAGAAAAGAGATAGTTGTGCAAGGAGCGAATGGCATCCTGCAGATGACGACTTTGAGCTTCTTGGAAGCAAAAGCAGAATGAGAGACAGAAGCCAGGAGAAGATGGAAGCTTCATGGTCCAACTTCAAAGAACTTGGCTTTTAATGCGAAGAGCATAGGCTGCAACGTCTTGATCTAGTTTTTTTAGGTTGGATGAGTTCAGAACTATGGACAAAGCCTCAGTTACTTAGGTCCTTAATTCTGGATAGGGGAGCTTGAGATATTTGCTGTTTCTGCTTGGCTAGTTCAGTGGCCAAAACAGCTGGCTTGTAATACTGGATGAGTCAGAAAAGGATTTCCAAATCAAGTCCAATCTGGTGAGGAACAATTGATTGAGAGTTAAGGCATTGCTTCAGGAGTTTGACATGATGATAAGAGAATCTGCAAATGGAGCTGAATCAGGGAGAGCTTCAAAATTTAACTCAGGAATTGATGACATAGGAAGTATTGGTTGCGAGCCATTTGAAACAATTGCTAACCTGGTTTCATTGGGGTTAGTTACTGTATCCGGTAATTCTATGGAATGACTGGCTACTGGTACTTGACTAGGAGTATGAGTCCTGGAAGGACCATAGAAAAGGTTCTGTAGCGCAGTTTGACTCATCAGCTGGAAGAGCCAATGGTCATCATCAGACATGCTTTAAGCAGTTGCTGGTACTGAGAGTCTGAAATTGACATATGAGCTGGATGAGAGGGGGATGTTGGACTTATATGATAGTCAACATTATGCACTCTGAAATCAATTAAGCTCTAATTCTAAAGAAATTAATCTCAAAATTAATGGGATAAGCTCTCCAGAGAAGAATTAAGAATGATATGATACAAGAGGTTATTATGAGAAAATAAAAAGGATGAATATAAATGAGTATTCTTAATTGCACCATGAAACAAACATTTATGGCAAGAATCTCCTGTTGAGGATGAGGAGAAAATCAGGAAATTGAGTACACCAGACCAAGAATTCTGAATATGACAGCAGGTCATATGTCCTTATAAAGGGAAACTGGATCCCAGGATTGATATCATAATGAGTAAGTTATCCCCCAGCACAATAGAAGGTCATGGGAACTGCATTCTAAGTAGACAATAGCGAGGAGGAAGAGGAAGAGAGCCGCATGCTGAAAGTCATCCTGAGCAGCGTTGAGTACAAATTGATCATACTCTGCAGAACAAAAGACGTATTTGACTGAGTGTCCAAAGCAGTGTTCTCCTGTCCTGATACTTTTCTCACTGGAAATCTAGGTAAGAGGGGAGATGTGTTGTGATTTTTTCCCATATTTCCAGCTGACTAGATTACCAGGGGTCGCTAGGGGATAATTCCCTATAGTAAAGTGAATTGGATATCAGTTGAGCCTGATTTTGGGGTAACAATATTCAGGGGATTTTAGGTAATTTGCCTGGGTTGGACCCATTGGGAATTGATCCAGGTGAATGCTTAAGTTCTCATTGGGCAGAATTGCCAATGAAATAGGGGCATCTGATAGTTGATTAATGTTCAACTATCAGGTGTACTTATTAGGATTGGTCAAGTTTCATCACTGACCAATTGGGAATTTAAAGGATCAAGCTGCGAGGTGATTGATGCCACCTGCAAATAGCAAATCAATCAGTTGGTTTGTGAACTGCTTTAATGGGTAACAAGTCCCATTACCTAAGCAGGTCACTTGCCAAATATGGTTAGTTTGCTGGGATCGAGAGGAAAACGTTATAAGACATGTTTTCTGACTCTTTTGGTTTTTCTTGAGAATTTCCAATGACAGAATCTTAGCTAGGATGGGGAAGAACATCGCTGATGAGACAAGGATGGGTAATTCAATGGCAACGGCTGCCGCTTTATCAATGAGGTGCCAACTTAGGGTTGGGCGCCAAATTCAATTATAAATTCACCTAGAATTAACTTAATAAAGATATAACCTATATTCCCTTTTACTAGAAGAAACTTTTTACATGATATACTTTACCAGAATCCATTTCGAGTTCTATTCTTTCTCAAGGAAATTATTTCTGTGTGCTTTAATTGGGAGACTCTTTAGGAAAAGAAAGTAAGGATTTGAGCGTGGATCCAGAAAAGAGAAGCTGAACTGAATTGAGGATTGCTGCCAACTGTGTGTCACCAGAGAGAAATTGTAAATGAGAATCTGAGCGTGGATTGAGTTAGGTGGTATAAGGGAACGAATTCCTATTGAGGACATCCTAAGTATTTTGAGGGGAAAAACTGGTCAAGCGTTGAACTCAATACTAGTGCTTTCTTCAACTACAAATATTAGTCGTCATACTATTATCAAGCGAATACATCTTATTATCAGATAATTTGGAGTATTCCACAATACTGAACCTGTGAAGTTAATTAATTTAGGGGTTATTAGCCGAGAATAATCAAGAACCCTATAAATTTTAACACACTCCTTCAATGATCTCCACTTGGATATGGACTCCTCTTTGGGGTACAACCAAGTTTAGTTATTTATTTTCTCTCTCCTACTATATAAAGTGTTTTAATCCTTTTACTAGGTCCCTTTTGATCTGGCATCCTCCACGGTGCCCTTTTTCATCCAGCTAATGAAAAATCCCCTGAAAGTGTGGCTGTGCATCGCATCCTCTCACTAGGAGCAGGAAAGTTACATATACTCTCCTTACAATAGTACCCTGGAACCTTTATCTACTGTTCCAACTAACTAAATGACTACCATCTTTTTCATGAAGACCTGCCCCAAGAAGAACCTCAAAAACCATGATCATGGACCCATTAATGAGTGGCTGTTTAATTATAATGCTTAGGGAGACAACTATAGAGTCAGATCCTAACAATTCTTATGAAATGTGGTTAGGCTTTTCAATGGACCTGCTTAAAAATGGCACAGTGCCAACCCGCCTTTTGAGTCCTAGGCCCAATGGCAATCTCATACCAAAGAAAAATATGAATCTTGTCCTCCTAACACCACAAAATTTTTGAAATATTTACCTTAAAATTTTATGAGCATTAGTACCTTCCTGGCCAAGTTTGAAGACCTGATGGAGCTTTGGGGACAGATTTTATACCTGTACTGTGAGGAATTTGATCAGAAACTATCAACTAGTCCTTAATGCCCTTGAAAATCCTTACCTTTTATTTAACTGAGGTAAGCCAACCAGGGGATGGACATTACCAAATATATGTAAAACTAAGAAATAACCGACAAATATAAAATTGGGCACCCTCAGGGTACTCAAGTTACCCCTGTTGCCAGCGGGACTTCCAGGTATGGGGGGGTTGGTGCGCTACTCCGAGGGGGTTTCCCCTGCTATGGAGCAGGTGTGAAGGAAAGGGTCTGTGTGGAGGAACCAGAGTGGGAACCATGATTCTATGAGCGCTTTTAGTCTTGGTCTAATATATCCATAGAGCCAGGCTTGGAAGTGCTCCAGTAAGTGGACATGGAATCTGTTAATAACCCCATGAATGGTTGGGACCGTGCCCTTGAACGCATCTAATGCAATTGTGTGGATTGTCCACATTGCAATGGGTATTATTAGGGAGCGGAGGGTAGATGGGATTGGTGACTCAATCTGGAGCGCGAAGAGGCTCTTTGATATCAAGAATTCCTGTTCGTTTTGAATCTTAAGCAGGCGTGCGACTTCCTGCCATATAGCTTTGGTTGGGTGGCATGTTTCTAGGTGATGATGTAGGGATCCCCCCCCTCCACATAATTCACATGTTTTGTGGAGGGAGTTGGAGCGGTCCACCATCCTATAGGTCCTTCTCAGACAGCGCCAGGCGTTTGCTCTTATACTCGGCTGTAGGAGTGGGTGGTGAGTAATTTTCCACACTGCCTTCTGTGTGGTTAAATCATAGGGAATGTCCAACATATCTAGTTATTCTATACTAGCTATGTTTGGGGTTGTCGCGAGTATATCTCTCTGGGGGTGGTTTTCTGGGTTTCTTAAATTTGAATTGGGGGCTGGGTCATCCCCTTCCCTGTATAGTACCCATGTTCTCTATGGTCCATCCCATACAGCGGATAGTTTGGAGAATATGTTTAAAATGAGGGGAGGTTCCATGCGGACCCGTTGAAGTAGGGTATTTAGCAAGGTATGTAAGTAGTCTGGGTGGGCTATGTGGGTTGGTTAATTTGAGCGCCTGTTCAAAGTTAGTCCTTGCTGCTCTGGACCAATGTTGTTGCAGGAGGTCTGGAGCAAGGAATCTCTTTATCCAGGTACCTAGGATGTGATTGGCGTGGCTCTTGGAATCTATTAGTCCCATGCCTCCACTTGAGCGTGGGCCAAATTGTGTTTCCATCCGTATAGGAGGGTGAGAGCTGGGCCACAGCCAGCCCTGGATAAGCGCGCAGAATGAAGTTATAAAGGTAGGTGAGAAGGCGATTGTGTGGGCCGGGTACTATAGTATTGGGGTGATGAGCGAGTTAGCAACTACAACTCGCCCTGTAAAGCCTGGGGTTCTTCCCTTGAAGGAGGCGACGCATTTGGATACCCGTTGTAACAGGTTACTTTCCATTGTCTCGTTAACATATCCCCTGATTCTAGCCAAATTCCAAGGTGTCAGACAGGAGTGGTGGTGGGAGGTTCTTCAAAGGGTAAAATGATTGGGTTTTTTCTTCGTGTGGTGGTATGAGGTTCTGATGTTGTGGCCCAGTTGTTTGTGTATTTTCCTAAGGAGATGATTTCTGTCTTTCTTTTGTTGAGAGATGCATTGCTCACCTTGGAATATTCCTCTAGAGTGCATTCCAGCTGTCGAGAATCTTCATTGTTTGCTATACCTGCTACATAGTCATCTGCAAAGGGCAGTATCTTGACTGCTGGTTGTCCTTGTGTGGTTATCCCCATGAGACGTGATTCAGTTACTCAGAGGAGTGGGTCAAAGCTGAAATTGTACAGCAGTGGGATGAGGGGATCCCCTTGTTTGAGCCTTCTGTGTGGTTTAATCTTATTTGTTAGGAATCTGGGGCCGCATACAGCCATGGTTGCATATTCTGTTAGGAGCATCACCCATTTTATGAAACTTGGTGGGAGTTTGAAGGCATGTAGACATTCTTTTAGGTATGGCCAGCTAAGTCGGTCATACGCCTTTTCCTGATCCAATAAGACTAGGGCACCAGTTGCTTTGGATTAGCAAATGTTTGCAACAGGGTAAATGTTGTTCCAGATTGAACGCCTTGGTATAAACCCAAACTGGTTGGGTGATAGGACGTCAGAGGCAATTGCGCCTAATCTGGCTGCTAAAATTTTTGTTAGAATTTTTGTGTCAGTGGTGGAGAGTGCAATTAGGTGCCGGTTGGCCATGTACAACTTGTCACCCTTTTTATACAAGGTTATAACGTAGGATTCATGGCCTCCTGGTAGTAAGCGAGTTTCCAACAAGCACTGGTTCATAGAAGCCTTAGGAGGGGGGCGATTTGTTGAAAATAATTTTTTGTAAAATTTGTAGGGTATCCCATCAGGCCCTGGGCATTTCCTACGTGGTGCACCGCGAATTGTCTCCCAAAGCTCCTCCCGTGTAATTAGGGATAGTATGTTGTAATTCGGTGTACTTTGTATCTTAGCAGTTTGTATATATCTTTAATTTTTTGTGAATCTGTTGGCAATTCGTGATATAATTTGGTGCAATAATGGTGTACTTCCGCCTTGACCTCCTCAGGGTCAGTTGCCACGGTGCTGTTGGTCTTGCGGACTTGTGTGCATGTGGGCTGGTTTCCGTGGGAGTGGAATTGGCAGTTAAAGTATGTTGAACAGGTTTTTCCTTCCTTTATGAACTTACCTTTGTCCGATACTTTGATTATGTGTTGGTGTTTGAGGATGAGATTGTTAAGTTGGCAGATATTTCTGCCCATTTGCATCCCCAGTTGGGGCTATAGCCAGATCTCGGAGTATCTATATCCAGGTGGTCTAGTTCCGCCAAGGTACGCTTGATTGTGGCCGTGTCCGCGGTGTAATTACATGATGCAATATGTCAGGTTTTGTTGATTAAATCCTTTTTGAAATTTTTTATGTTCTGATGGGATCTTTAATGATGGGGCTGTGAATTTTGGGTTATAGCCTCATTTTCACCCAGTCGGATATCTCAGGCAATTTTATATTTTCTGGGTGAAGTCTTCTCCAAGGCAACACCTGTGTGTGGTATTGGGGTTGGCGCTAACTGCACCGTAACCAATTGGTGGTCAGAAAAATTGATCTTTTCGTTGTAAATTTGGAGATTCTTGAGCGGTGGGATTGTGGGACAAGGATGTGGTCAATGCAACTCATCGATATGAGCGCTCCCTCATGTATGTTGGGCTGCATCATGTGGGGAAGGAGTGGTGAACTGGGGGAGAGAGCATCCTGTAGGCCAAGAGATGCCTTCATTATGCAGAATTCAATGTGTCCAGGTGGGTTTCCCCTGGGATTAGGCCATTGATCCATATTGGGGTTATCCCAGAAGTTGAAATCGCCTAACAAAATGGTATCTGGTGGGATAGTGAGAAAGGAATGTTTTATAAAAATTGTTTTCTCTCAGTTATGGTGCACAGTGCATAGACAAATGCTATCAAAATTATTTCCTCTTGGCATGTGATTGTTGCTACCAGGACTCGACCATGTAAGTGTGATGACAAATTTGTAATTTTAAATTTTTTGTTGTTTTGGACGATCACCCCACAGTGAGGCGTCCATACTGATTGTGATGGTGCAACCCTGGTTGACCAGGATCCTTCTTCCCCTTGTAAACAGTGGGTTTCTTGGATGGCCAAGATGTCTACAAGAGGTTTTTGCAGGAATTCCAGCTTTTTGGCTTGGGACATATGAGCCCTGGCTTTTGCGATGTTTAGCATCCCTATTGACACTGAGGTGCCCGCGGCGCCTCAGGAGCAGTTGGGAGAACCCTCTGGCCATATCCCACCGCAGCTCATTCTGGCCATGCTCCGCGTCTGTACTCCAACTCTTTCACTGCCATTGTTGGTTCCCTTGATCTGACCCAATAATTCATGGGAAAAGCAGTTTTTTGCATTTGTGTCAACCTTTCCCGCACAGATCTTGTGTTGATTTAATGCGGATTGTTGATTGGATTCTATATTTTTGAGGTTCAACTTTGGTGAATTGTGCACCACATTTTCGCCCAAATTGCAGTTGCATTGCAGCTCAGTATGTGCATGACTGATGTCGCTTTGTGACTCGGTCAGGTTACTGTGAAAATTTTTGACCTGGGCATATTGTTCTGATTGGTTGGCTCGGTGAATATCTGAAATATCCTCCCAAATTTGTTTGGGGTTAATGATGAACTCTACATGTGCTGCCGCTTTGGCTGCTGCTTGCTTGTGGGCTTTTTGTGCCACTTTACGTTCTTTGCATGTAATTGGGTCACGGTGGAGTATAGTCCATCTTCTCCCCAACGGAATGGGTGGTGAATGTCAGTTATTTTGGCGAAGTTTTCATTAACTTTGTCCATTGCTTCCTCACAATAATCATTTTCCATTAAGCCCTCTTTCACAGGGCATGCGTGTTCTTTGTAGCCCAGTGAGCCACAGTAGTTGCAAATGGGTGGTGCGCGTTTCAGTGTAACTTGGAATGTGGCTGACTGGCCCCCATCTGCGAAGTAAAATTCTGCTGTGCAGGGAATTCTGGATAAGTCCTATTCCACTTCTGGGAAGGGGTTGATTACGGTGATAGCTTTGCCCGTGCACAGGTTGGGCATCAGGAGAAATCACTGTAATTCAAGTTGCTGAATTTCTCCGTAGGCCACGAGACCTTTGTGGAGCTCTTCCTAAATTATCTTACAAGGAAGGTTGGTGGGGAGTGAGTCAAAAGAGATGAACAAAGTTTTCACTTTGTTCCATCTGATGTGCGCGGTGCACACAATTTTTTGCCCTCAGGGAGGGCAATTTCCACACAGACTTTTGCTGCAGTATCAGCTTCATTGGCTGTTTCAAAACCAATATCAATCCAGCCACAGCCTATGTTGTTGGTGGCTATGTACACCGTGTGAGGGAAAAGTGAGGGCTGTGCCTCACATGTCTTCTCCCACAGGGTTGGTGACTCATCCCCAAGGAAGAGTCTAATCCCATGCTCCACCTTTGACAAGGGCTGGTTGAACTGAATGTACATATATTACGCGTGCCTTATAGTAAAAACCATAAACCCAGACAGTGTCTGGGTTTGCGATTTCTTTGCAGATTGAGTTCCTGGTCCCCCTCTAGGGCATTTCTTGCCCTTAGTTGCACCGTTAAGTGCACCGCTCGCCATGATGCTCGCCTATGTTGTATTATTTTTATAGATAAAGTCGCCCATCTCTCCTGTGTGTGATTATCCAAATTTGCTGTTCGAATTGAATCATAGTAACTAGAGTGATTGTTATGAGAAAGAAAAGCAGTAGAGTGAAAATCCTTACCTTGATGTGGTATACTTAGTTCAATCAACTTGCATCTAAGCAATCACCGTTTGCTAAAAATATGCACAAATGGTAAACTGATATCATAACCAATTCTGAAATTCTATTTCAGTAAATTTGGACCCATTTAATCCGGATGCCTCCAAAACTGAGGATTTTCTGAAGCTGCCAAAAATTAAGCTACCTCTGAAGGCTAATCATCAAATCCATGCCCTTATGGAGAAAGTTTAGCAGCTATCCAAGTTGGTTTAAGGGCAGCGACCATATAGTAACCTCTGCTGCTTTAATTGTGGACAGCTAGGACCCCATTTCTGGCAGTGCTGAGCCCCCTATGTCCAATTCTATTTTTCATCCAGGTGACCATTGCCCCTATTTAGAAGATCACCAGACTGTGCCATGCAATTAACTTTGAAACCCGCCAACTTACCTCCTCCTTTTTGCCAGCTCAATCCACATACTCAAATGCCCACTTGGCCCATGATCAAGGATATTCCATCTCAAAAACATATGTGACAAATAAAATATGTGAATAAAGTTGCACCATTATAATTGGGCCAATTATCTCTAAATTTGGAAGAATATGCCACCAGAAAATGAAGCATGAATAAGTATGAACCCTACTACCAACCCAAATTCCCAAAGAATTTTATATTGACAATTATTAAATGAAGAAGCCCTAAAAATACTTGAACTCCCTGGAATTTCTATGGAAAAGTATGATGAGAATCCCCACATCCAATCAAATAACTAATTGTTACCTTTACCTAATTTTGTTATCAAATGTCAAAACAAATAGATGAGAATGAAATCCTACAACCCAAACTCCACACCATTTAAAAAAAGTTATCACTGCACCTCTCACATCAACCAACCTAACCCACCAGTTCCAACCACTTTTCCCTTAAAGTACCCTTTCAAGCTTCTTCAACAGTCTGCACCAACACTAAGTTGTTTCTTAGCAACTAGAGGGACTCTTTGTCATCAAGATTTTAAAGAGCAATGTTATTCCAATATCCCTTGGTGATTTGCTTAAATCAAGACCTGCCATACATCAAGGCTTACACCAAACTATTGGCCTTACACAAATCTAAAAACGTCAACCAAAAACTGAAACCCATATGACCAACCATTGAGCATTCTGCTCCCAAGGATCTTTTTTCAGATAAATTCCCATTAATATTATATTCTGGCTCTTCAGCCGATACTGTCACTAAGAAATATCTTCTTAACATTGGCTTTGAAGATATTCTCCAAAATACTTTCTTTTCCTGCTAGGTGGCAGTTCATCTGCCCTGCTGGGGCCAATTGTTTGACTTACTTGTTGAGATTTCTGGCAACATACAGACCATTAATGTCATCATCTTCAATCACAATCAATTCCTGATGTTACTCTCATGTCAAACCAATTAGGAAAATTAGGATCCTTGTGAACTTCTAAAACAATCAGTGGTACATCTAAACCATTCAGGGGATGAAAATGATGCCATACAGTATAACTATATCCCAGGAGCTCAGGATCAACCATCTGTTCATATAACCTCTTACTTTATGTGCCAAAGTTTTCTAATAGACCCTAAATTCTGAACCTATCCAGTATCACAAGAAAAAAGAGTTACTTTAATTAGTACAAAACTAAAAAAACCTAAACAGGATGAAGATAATATTCTTCTATTGAAATTGGGCCAACATTACAGTGACATTGATGACACCAAACCAATTTTTCAACATCCATATTAACTACTTCATGCTTTTAAACACTTCAAGACCAAAATTCATAAGGGGCTAGCCTGTGGGCTTAATTAATCCTCTAAATTTCCCTGGGCTTTCCCAGTAGTCATGGTGACCAAGAAGAATGAAAAGCTCTGAATTTGTATTGAATATATCCTGCTTAAAAGAGTTACACTGAAGAACGTATATCCATTACCTCTAATCCTCTGTCATGGGTGGAGCACAAAATACACTAAATTAATCTATTTCTTAAATACTACCAATTGGGAATGGCCAAAGTTTTGATCAAGAAACCATGTTTGCCACCTGTCATGCCTGCCAAGTTTCCAGCAATCAGTCCCGACCACAGAAGCCCCTCAACCCAATAATCACCTCAAAACCCTTTGAAATATGGGGCATCAACTTTTTAGGAACCTTCCCTGTAATTAGTCAAGGATGCAAGTACCTCCTAGTCACCACCAATATTTTAGAAGGTGGCCCCTAGCAAAGCTGTATCCAAAGTTGAATCTCTTACCTCCATCTAATTTCTTTATGAAAAGATTATTACTACTTATGAAACACTTTTATAAGATTGGCGATATAGTTAATATACGCTGTAAGGTGTGCACAGGGTTAAGCCCACTGAGCAACGGATTGATAATATGGATATTGCCGATCCCTGGCTGCCCCTTCCAACACCCTCCCCTAACATCTTCATGGGGTGATGGAACCCATAATTGAGGGGATTCCCATCCAAAAGTTTTCCTACATGATTAAGATGAGGATGCACATATGAAATTGAGGAGCTCGCTTTTGGAGTGAGTTAAACTTGCATTGATGCAGCAAAAACCTCTCTTTTTGACTACAAATTATCCTGAATCTGCCAGCGCATCAAGTCATTAACTTGTGTGCCTGCTCTCGTCACTTTTGCTGAGCATCAACTTGCTTAATACATTAAGGCGATGGACATTGCAGGCCTCATTAATGAAGAAAACCCGCAATTATACCTCCTTTTGCCACATGTCGCTGATGCCCCAACCCCTATGCTGTCCGCCATGGTTCACCAGCTAAAGCGGGCGCTAGACAAAAATTTCCCCAAAGCTTCTCGCCTTCTGATATGGCTTCCTAGGCTGTTAGCTGAGGTGCCATATTAGTAATTTTTATTTCTAATAATCCCTTTATTTGGACCATTTGCAGGGAAAGATGCATGGAGGCTCCTCCTTTTGGGTGTGCACCACTAGTGCGAAAAAAGAGCTACCTTGATTCCGCCAATGAGTCAGAATAAGATGGCTCCATAAACTTGAACTATTTGGCCGAGTTTTAGCAGTATTTATAGAATTATTGCTCCTATTCAACAGATTCCACCGCAATAAGCCATGGTCTTTTGGCCAATTTTCCAATCATCTTCTTTCATAACTCAAAGCTCACGATATTAGACTTGCAATTGTACAACATTACTCCCTTCAAGAGCATTTGGGGGAAGTAAAGGTGTAAAAACTAACCATGTACCCAGTTAATAGTGACTCAAGAAGTAAGGGATTTAATGGAGTATTCAACCCCTAGCTTATATGTGACTATGAATGATCCATCCCAGATATTTACGAGCCTCTCATTACTAGGAGTGATCCAATTGTGGTAATACAGTACCAACTGGGTATTTGGAAGGATGATAGAGGGGCTGGCTCTCATTGGCAGCTTGAACTTCTTTAGTAACAGTCTTTGCTAAGTTAGTCTTAGCCTCGGACTGCAATTGGCAAATGTTTTGGGCCAACTTTTTCATGGCTTGTTCAGGATCAGTCTTCCAAAGAAGACATTTTTGGCCAATAAATCTGGTACCCCAGGCTCTTGCTCATATAACACATGGAAAAGTGGACATTTTAAGGATATGATGGTAACTAATATGATAGGCCATGAGCGCACTGGGTAAGTAGAGGTCCCAGTAGAGAGGGTCTGAACTGGCCATTTTCTGAAGTATAGAGACCAGGGTCCCATTAACACTTTCTACAGCACCTTTGGTGGATTGATTATAGGGGGCGAAAAATGTTGTTGTGTCCCCATTGAGGTAGCAAGAAGCCTTACCACTCAGGAAGTGAAGTTTTTCCCATTGTCACAAAGGAGTACCTGGGGCAGACATGATGCACGAAGATATATTGATGTAAGAAGGTGGCAGTGGCTTTTACAGTCCGATTGGGAAGAGCCACAGCTCCAACTTATTTAGTAAAATGATCTATTATAACCAATATATATTGATTGCTCTCAGTAGTCTTAGAGAGCGGACCTACCACATCCAAACTTATGGTGTGGAAGGAATGATGGGATGTCGTAGGTTATTACTGGAAACAGATCTTGAAGCTGGATTGTTTTTTTCAGGTCATACAAGCATCCTGGACCCCAGCTATAGTCTTCATGTTGCCCTCCCAATAATATCGCTCTTTAACCCACTCATAGGGTTTTTGACTCAACCATGGCCCATGATAGTGTGAGACTCCATAATCACGGGTACTCACTCAGATGGACGGAGATAGAGCAACCAGAACTCCTACTTTCTTATATATTTTTTATTTATTTGAGGATGGCCAACCAGGGGACTGACACATCCGATATGTTGGAAAGGAAAGTAAAAGGGGGAGCACATTAAGTAACAGAACCAGAAAGGCAGGACGGGACATGGTACACTTGGGTGTGGCAAGTAGTCACGGGTTGTGGGTAACTTTGACCTTGAGAGACTTGACAGCTCAAGGGCTAGTAGGGTGTACCGCCTATAGAGATTGTATGTTTTCAGTGTCACATCGAAGTAACCAGATTGGGAGCCAGTTACCCATCTGTTTCTTCCATTTGTGTTTTAGTGAAACGAATATCCAGGCTTGGAAGTGGTCGGCCAGGTGGCTGTGGAACCTGACGATAGCTTGGTTGATGTTGTGGAAAATCCCGTTGAAGGCATCAAGGGCAATTGTGTGAATGGACAATATTGCAATACTCACAATTAAAGCCCATAGCGTCCGGGGGATAGGTGAGATTGTGTTGAGTGCTAGGATATCGCGGGATAGTTGGAATTCAGCTGTTGGTGATTGCTGTAATAAGTACATCACATTGGCCCAGATAATCTTGGACGGTGGGCACTCTTCCAGGCGGTGGGCCAGCGTGTTGTGTCTGCCGCAGATGGCGCATGACTTGAACATTGAGAAGTTGCGTTTGGCTGTTCTAAACATATGACGCATGTAGCGCCACACTGTGGAGCTCACCTGTGGGGATAAGAGGGGGCAAGTGATGAGGTCCCACACCTTCCTTTGGGTGCTCAAGTCATATGGGACGTCTTGGTAATCTAGATAGTCAATCTGGGATAGAGGGAAAGGTGGTAGTGGGGCAGGTGCGCTGGTCACAGTTTGTCCTATGTGAAGTCGCATATACTCTATTGGCGGGTTAGTGTCATTGGATTGTTGTGTATAGGAGAAACTCCAACCCCCTTTTCTTAGGGTGTACAGGAAGCGTTTGAAGTAGCAGTTGGTGTTATGCGGTCCTGTGGCTGTTGGGTGTGTTGTTAGGTACTTCATCAGTGTTGTGGGGTTGGATGGGCACCTCAGATGTAGTGCCTTTCCAAAGTTGGTTTAGGCTGCCTTGGCCAAGTGGGGGAAAGCGGGTTGGGCGACGTTGTCATAGCTATCCATGAGCCAAAGATTTGCGTTGCTTGTTCCGTGAAGTTTAGCATCCCCATCCAGCCTTTCTTCCGTGGGCCATACATGGTCTCCAGACTGACTGGTGGGCGGTATCCAGACCACAGCCAGTTCTGCAGGAGCTTGTAGACTGCGTTGGTAAAGTTGGTGGAGAAAGGAACTGTGTGAGCAGCAAACCATAGCTTTAACAAGATCAGGGGGTTGGCTAACACAACACTTCCAGATAACTAGCTTTACTCTTCCGCATGCTTGTCATTCTTTTTGTGATGTTGTCCAATATTTTGGTTTAATGGTATCAAGTTCATATACACCAGCCTCAAGCCATATTCCCTGATGACGGATTGGGTTGGCGGCGGGGTGGGGTGCTAAGGGTAAGCACAGTGGTTTAATGGCGTAGGTCTTTGTCTTGTGGTAGGATGTGCGGTGGGTTGGTTTGGTCGGTTGTGGGAGGGGGGATCCAATTTATGCTGAATTTGCCCATTAAAATTACCTCTGTTTTCTGTTTGTCCATCTTGGCTTACTCACTGACTCATATTGGTGTATAATGCGCTCAATTTTTCTGGCATCCCTATTGCCTGAGACACCGACTACACAGTCATCAGCAAAGGCGAGTATCTTGAATGGTAGTTGTCCCTCCAACCTGATTCCAAAGAGCTTGGAGTTTACATGCGGAGGAGAGGGTCAAGGCTGAAATTATATAGTAGGGGCTAAGCGGGTCGCCTTGTTTGAGACCCCTTTGTGGGGTGATGGTGTCAGTTAGGAAACCTGGTCCCCTGATTGCAAACCTGGCCGAGCGTGTTAGGAGGAGCGCCCAGTTTATAAAGAGGGATGTGAGGTAGAAGGCCTTTAGACATTGTTCCAAGTAGTCCCAGTGCACTCGGTCATATGATTTCTTTTGGTCCAGGAAAGCAAGGGCGCCAGTGGGGTTAACTTGGCAGACGTTGGCTATGGTGTGAATGTTATCCCAAATCGAGCAATTGGGGATAAAGCCATACTGATGGGGGAGAGGGCTGTCTGTGCAATGCATCCCAGACGCTTATCTAAGATTTTTGTTAGTATTTTAGTATCGGTGTTGGTGAGAGAAATTGGACGCCAATTGTTTAGGTCTGCCTGGTCTCCTTTTTTGAAAAGTGTGACCACATATGCGTCTTGGCCGCCAGATAGAAGGGCTGTGTCCTCTAGGCACTTGTTCATAGTTGCTAGTAGTACTGGGGCGATGTAATTGAAATACTTATTGTAAAATTCATATTGGAAGCCATCAAACCCAGGGCACTTGTGGCGCGGAATTGATTTTATTACCTTCCATTGTTCCTCTCTAGTGATGGGTTTGGCAGGGTCTGGTTTATCAGCTATATTGTCAATACTAGCAGATGATAGAAGTTTTTTCATTTTGATAGGCGCTGCGAAATCCGCCGTGTACAGGTCATTGTAAAACTGGTGTAATTCGGCCAATATTTCAGATGGTGTGGACACCAGTGTGTCACCTGCTCGACGGACCTGTGTGCAGGTTGCTGAGCCTGATATTAGTTTAAAGCGGTGGAAGAAATGGGTCATGTGGGTTTCTCCAGATAGAATGTATTTTGATTTATGCCATACTTTGACATAGTGCTGGTGTTTCTTAAAGAGGGAGTTGACTTGTGCAGATGTTTGGAACCACAGGCGTCCCCATTGAGGGCTGTATCCCTCGCGAGATGTGTTGTTTTCTAAGTGTTGGAGCTGTCTGATAGCCTTATTGATTGTCACGGATGTCACGGTCAGCTTTCTGGAGTTCAAGTGACAGGCTTTCTTGGCTACTCTATTCTTGAAAATTTCCCACTTGGTGATAGGGTTCCCTGTAGGAGGTCGTTTTTTTGTCTGTGTTGTTATCACCTTCTCAATCCAAAGGTTAAGTTCTGGAAGGTGGATGGTGCTTGGGTGAACTTTATGCCAGGTTGGTGGCTTTTGGTATTTTGCTGCAGATGATAGTTTTAATGAAGCTATTTGGTGGTTGGAGAGGGGGATAATTGTTGTTGTAAAATTTGATACATGGTGACGGAAATCTACAGGGGCGAGCATCAGGTCAATCTGGGTCATTGAGACCAGTTGGTTGTTATTGTATTGGGGCCTCGTCATGTTGGCCAGCGTGGTGGTCTGTTTGGAGATGGTGTCATACAGGCCCAGCGTTGCTTTTAGTATGCAAAGTTCCATGTGGCCGCGGGGTACGGCCTTTGTTTTGGGCCAGTGGTCAGTTATGGGATTAAGCCAGCAATTGAAATCTCCCACGAAAAATGTTGTCTCAGCAAAGGGGATTGAGAGGATATCAAAAAGAAATTTGGCGGTCATTTGGGTCATTTGGGGCATAAACGCATGCCACAGCGAAATTTTCTCCATTCCACTTGAAATCCATTAGAAGCAACTGTCCCTCCAGGAGGGAGGATGCGCTTCAGATATTAACTGGGGGATTGCGTTTGGATTGATATACCACCCCACAGTGGTACGCTTAAAAGGATTTAGCCAGGAGGAGCATGGTTGACCATGACTCCTCCTCCCCCAGTGGACAGTGGGGTTCTTGGACGGCCAAGATGTCCACGGGAATATTGTGCAGGAAAGCCTTTTTTTTTGGCATGGGACGTGGGGGCTTTGGCTCCCGCAATGTTGAGCGTCCCTATGGTGATTGTGGTAATCCACACATCAGGAACGTTGGGGCGACCCACTGGGGTCACCCCATTCCATAGCAGTGTGGGTCATACTATGAGTTTGGGGCCGATCAGACAAGATGGTTCCAGCATGTTGCTCAGTGGTCATAGCATCAGTTTTGTTTGGTTTCTTCAGGCTTGGATTACTCCATGGAGTTTGGCTCTGGCGTTGATTGTGTTGTGCCCCACCAGCATAAAATTTTTTCCACTACTTACCTGTGGGATAGATGTGTAGAAGCTAGGTGTCAGGGCAACTGGGTTTTGTGTGGGAGTGTTGTCACTTTGTGATTGGCTGGGATGATCTTCCATATTGTACTCATGGACCACATTGTCACTGGTCACATGTGATTGGCTAGGAGGATCCACAGTGGTGCATGGTGGTTCTGCTTTAGTGTAATTGGAGGCGTCTGATTGGTTGTGTTTGAAAAATTTGCTTTTATTTTGTTGAGTTTTATGTGAGGGGATTAGAAAGATTATTTCGCCGTGCTGCCATAGCATCTGACTGGATCTGGTCCAGGTAAATCGTGGTGTGGGCTTGGGTTTTGGCGGAACTTGTGGCCTGCTTGTGGGTGGCCTGTGCGCAATGGTGATCCTTGCGTGAAATGGGTTTGACTAAAGTAATTTCAGCTCTTTCGCCCCAGTGGAAGGCGTAAGTGGCGTCCTTCATTTTACCAAAGGTTGAGCTCGTTTCATCCATATTGTCCTTACAATATTCCGGTGCTTCCACCCCACATTTGATGGGGCACGCGTGGTCTTTGTGGCCTAGAGCTGAGCAGAAGCCGCAGATGGGTGGAGTGTGTTCTGGTGTGATACGGAAGGGGCGAGATATGCTGCCATTGGGGAGGTTGATGGTCGCCATGCATGGAATGAGGGTGATATTTTCTACCATATCCTGGTCGGGTTCAATAATAGCTATTGCCTTCCCTGTGCATAGGTGGGGCAAGAGGGGGAATTTTTGAATTCAAATTGTTTAATTTCGCTGTAACTTTCTAGGCCCATGCAGAGCTTATCCTCAAGGATATCACAATACACGGTGCTCAAAAGTCAGTCAAAAACAATGAACATGTCATTTGCCTCGTTCCATTATGTGTGCACCATGCGGATAATGCAATCTTCATTGTTAATTTTTTATGGAAAATTTGGTTTTTGTTGCGTCCGCTGCTTCCTCCACAGTCAAGAACCTGACATCCACCCATCCTCTATGTAAATTTTTTAAAATTTACCGAGATGGTTTTTGGGAAAATTGCAGAGAAGGCCCCCTTCATTTTTTCCCATGACTCAAGGGAGGTATCACCAACCATAATTTTAAGGCCGTGCTCAAGGGAGGACAAGGGTTGGGAATGTTCAATTTTTGTGAAGGCGCCCATTTTTTGTAGAATTTGTAAAACTATGAGTGTGGCGTTATGCTCACCCTTTTTGGGGGGAGGTTGTCCCAACGTGCTGCTGGGGTGTTTTTCTCCGACGGGTTTGGGTGGGTTTAAGGCCTTTTGCGCTGGCCAATTTTGCCCAGCTGGTGTTGGTACGTACAAATCTGATCATTTTCCTGGTTGATTGTCAAATTTGGATAATTTGCGGAGAATCGTGTTACTAATAGTGATAGTAATGGAAAAGAAAAGCGTTCTTTGACTTCTACTTTCTTATATAAATTCCCGCTCTCCACCTTGGTGTTGTGGGAGTGCCATGCTAACATCTTTTTTTACAGACTCATCTTTATCAGCACACGCCTCAGGGCTTATGAGGAGGTCATGCAACCTCTCTGCTTCTTTATTGTCAAGGTGTAAGGCAGGCAACCCATCAATATTGATATGACGCGTCCAGCTCAATTCTCAATGGTCATATCATAGTGCAGGAGCTTTAGAGCCCAGCGAGCCAACCGCCCAGTGGAATCATTCATATTTTGTATCCTCTTTAAGGATGAGTAGCCAGTGATCACTTTAAAAGAAGACCCATATAAAAAAGGGAAGTAATATTTGAAAGCGGGCAAGATGGCAAGGCACTCCTTTTCAGTGACGCTATAGTTGCACTCAGCCTTTGAGAGCATCAACTGAAATAGGAAACAGCGATCAACACCATTTTAATCCAGATGAGCCAAGCTTGCTCCAACACCATATTCAGAGGCATCCATGAATAACATGAAAGGCTTGCCATAGTCAGGATGATGGAGTATAGGCCTTTTTTGAAATAGTGCCTTCTAGGTCTCAAATGCGGCCTTTTGTTCAGCACCCCAAAAGAATGGAGTGTCCTTAGCTAAGAGACGTACAAGGGTTTCACTAAGCTGGGAGAACTCGGGGATGAACTGATGATAGTATCCCATCATGCTCAAGAATACCTAAATGTCACAAAGGGTTTTGGGTGTGGGCATCTTATTTATTTCTTTGACTTTATCTTGTAGAGGTTATATCCCTTCTTGGGAGATGGCGTGCCCAAGAAAATCCAATTTTTTTGAAAATAAGTATATTTATAGAGCTTTAGCTTAATGTTGGATGCCCGCAAATGTTAAACCATTTCCTTTAGGTGATTGAGATGCTCGTTGAATGTTTTAGAGAAGACTTTGATGTCATCGAGGTAGACAATCACACAGCTCAGCTTAAGGTCCTGGAGAATGTGATCCATGGCCCGCTGAAAAAGTAACAGGCGCATTACACAACCCCTGAGGTAGCCAAGTAATTTGGACTAACCCTCACTGCAGTTAAGGGCACACTTCTCCTGATCCTGTGAAGAAAGGTCCATCTGCCAATACCTGCTAGCCAAGTCCATGGTGGAAAAGAACTTGGACCCAGAGAGTTGGGCCAGAGCATAGTCAATACAAGGGTTAGGGTAGCTGTCCTTCTTCATGAGGTTGTTCAGTTTGTGGTAGTCCATAACTACCTGATGACCTCCATTTTTCTTTTTAATCAATGGGAGTAGGGACGACCAAGGGCTTTGGGAAGGCACCAACAACCCAGCGTCCAGCAGCTGTTTGATCTCCGTCTGCATCTGTAGCTCCTCAACTTTGTATTTGCAATAGGAATTTGGAGCAAATATGGAGAACATCCCCCACTCAATGGTTTGAGTCCAACCTTTCATGTGCCCTTAGTCGGTGTCAGAGGTAGAGAAGATGTCACTATAGGATTCCAGTAAGGTGTGGCCCTTGTCAAGCCCGGCAGGCGTTAGTTCATCAGAATATGAGCAGTAGGAAGAGTGCATAGTGATTAGTCTTTGAGTAATACCATATCAGCTATTAACACATTACAATGGACTTGTTTTCTTCAAGGGGAAACAGCATGCCTCTCCCAATCTCCTGATGCTTTTTTAGAACCATATCACCCTTGGTAAGATTTCCTAGCAGAAGGTTGATAGGTCTTTGATAGGCAGATCTAGCACACCTGAAAAAACTCTGGGCTCCAAAGGACTAACTCCGTCAATGCTAGTTAGGTGCAATAAGAAGTTGTTGGGAATTTGTAGGGTAATCTTAGTGCCAACTACCCGTTGTTCACCCGCTTTTATTACTATATTTTCTATAGCTTTGAAAGGGATACCCTCTAAGGCATCCACTGATGGAGACAACGTTTTTGTATGCCATCCTGCCGTGGTGTAATGTAATGATAAGGCGGAAGAGGGAAAATCAACGGTTTAAGCATAATCTTTTTGTTAAGCACATCATTTGTCAAAATCATAGGAACCTCGTAGTTAAGCAAAAGGAGATATACCTGCTTCAAGTTAATATCCCCTTCATATTTGAGCATGAACTGGGTATCATTGATTAGATCATAATTATTGTTGGCTAAGCTACTGCGGGGGCTGAGAGGAGAAGTTTTCCAAATTGGAAGGGTAAAGATGAGTAGGCCCCAATGGCACGAGTGTTGTTTGGCCCGCAGTTTCAAACTCTTGTGTATAATCAAGGTTAGGGGCCAACTTAATTTTTTATAAGTTTTGATGACATAACGTTCACAGGAAACCAGTTTCAGGAATACCCTTAACCCGCTCTCCATTTTTCAATAATCTCCAAATTAAAGTTCCACCCAAGTTGGGGGAAGAGCGATGACCTCCTTCATCTGGAGAGTAGAAGCAAGGCGTTTGGAAGTTTCAGGGAATTTATCCCATATAGACTGCAGTGTACACACTCTGAGTGGGCCAGATCATAGTAGCAATGAGCTGGTCAGCATCAATGACGGTATCAATAACCTCCATTCCTCTCAACACCTGATAAAGATATGTTTGGCGGGGATCCTAGCCCAACCCACTCTCTCCAGGTTTAATTGGTCGGGTACCTCCACTTCATTTGGGACTCTTAGAACATAATGACCCATATCCTCACCACCCCTTCAGATTCATCATCAGAGGGGTTATCAAAGCATGTTAGGGAGCCCATAGGGGGTGAAGTTGGGTTAAGGCTTTCCTTATGGCAGGATAGGTCCTGGGGTTGCTCCTCTACCTTATTAACTTTTGGGGGAGGTGTTGAATTTGTCATGGCTCAATTTTTGACCTTTAAAGTAGGGGAATTGTGCTTATTCATGGAGACGGGTTTCAGACTAGAGTTAGCTGGATGAGAGGTCGAGGGAGATAGCATCAAGGAGGTGGATGCTTTAACTACGCCAGCTTTGGGTCAATAAGTAGCTGTGTGCTTTTGTGAAACAGGCGGTTTAATCTTTATGACCTGGTCACTTAAACCATTGTTAGTGGGGACGGATGGTACCAATGAAAGGTGTTTAAGCTTTTTAACAGGCTTTGGAACCACTTGGGAAGGCCGCTCTGGAGAAAAAGATGGGCAAGGCAAAGGGAAGATTGCTTTCACCAATGAGGGTTTTTTTCTGAAGACGAAGGGGAGCACTGCTCCATCATGGCCATTATCATCTGACTGTCTTTATTGGAAGAAGAAGCAATTTGTGACAGCAACTCCGCAGGAGCAGGTTTCTAGAGGAAAACAGCCGTAGTGGATGCTAAATTGGTTGGAGTAGATGCTTATCTTATAGATTCTTGCGTAGGGTCAAGTTCATATATATCAGCCACCAATAGCAAGACATACTTGATTTATCGTACATTTTTTGAAAGAGCGCTTTTGGAAGAGAGATGCATCGCTAAGGAGGGATGGGACGCCAAGTCAGCCAATATAGCCGCAATATCATCGTCTAGTGGTATCATTTTTGAAAACAGTAAAGGATGAGCTTTGTTGTAACAGCGTTCAGCAAAAAAGGCAATTGATTCTCCCTGTTTCAGGCTAAGGCACATAGAGGCTTGTTTTCGCCTTTTCAAACTTTGTAGGGAGTCAAATTCTTTAGTGAGTGCTTGCTTAACCTCCTACCAGGTGCTGAAGGTGTCCATGTGCAAAACCAGTATCTCCTGAGCCCCACGATTAAATCATGGAAGGGTGTACTTAATTTTAAGATTATCAGTTTCTCCTTCCATAGCAACTTCGTACATAAAGAGGAAAGAAGCAACACTTCCCTCGCCCAGGGTAAACTTGTCCCTAAAAGGGGTTTATGGATACCAGGGGAGGCCCCATAAGTGCCTCGCAAAGATTGATGCCCAAGCCTTTTGAGGCGAGACAAAGCACAGGCTAGCTGGAGTTCAAAAGTGGCTAGCTGGGGGTTTATTTCCTCGGGGAGCTCGTGAGGGTTTTTGACCCCACCACCTCCACTTTTTTGTTGTTTTTTGTGGCGTACGGGTTCCACTGTAGTGAGAACCACTTGTCAAAATCCTGGCGCTATCTAAGGCTTGCTGGTGCTAATGGCGCAGGATCCAACAAACTTTAAAGTAGCAGGAATTATAAATCTCAGACTGTTGCTTAATAAACTAAGGTTTTTTTAATAAGACTTATATAAAAACTAAAAACTTTAATCGGGAAAATAAGTTGGTTTTTAGGTAAGTTTATTAGTGAGGGCGAAGAGTTGAAAAGAGAACCCCTTAATTTTTTGATGCTTATTATCTAATTGTCAAAGCTCAAAGTTTGGGTTAGTTTAGTAACTTCCATATTAGGGAATATTGGTACTTGACCTATTGGAGCTTGAGAGACCAATTCACTTTGACCAGATGGCCGATGGAGGGCAGGTAGGATAAATATGTGTGGTAAAGTTTTGATATATTTTACCCAATAAGTGGTCAGAAAATTTTTTTCATCTTGCTGGACCCCCTCCAACCCTATAAAAGAAGAAACTTTCCTCGGTGTAGGTGTATTAAATTATAAATGGCCTGGGGAGGAGACTCCAATGGCTCCCCTGATTTCGCCACATAGTTTGTGCAATTTGACTACCCAAACTTATGGTTTTTGCCTAAGAAATACTAGTAAAATTGTTACCCCTATTAGAGGTGTTCCACTTGGAATTGACCAGGGTCTTTTGAACAATCATTTCATCATTTACCTTTAAACCACTCTTTTTGATACATCAGACTTGTAATTGTCTGAAAACTTATTTCATTAAATTTCTTTGTAAATTTCTATTTAAACTCTTTTTATCTTTAACAGAAAAGATGACATCCATAAATTGGAGATGAGGCCTCCACAGAAGCATACTCATCACTCAAATGTGGGTGATGTGTCATCAAACGTGTTAGGTATTAAACAAAAAATACAGCAATGATATCACATCATGTTTGCAAATGGAGGTTAAAGTTACACTAAGAATGAGTAACATCCAGTTTTAAGGTACATATCATGCCCTTGAGCTTTTTATCATTAGGTATAAATTAATTAAGGTTGCTTTTCTGCTGGTTCAATGTTGCAAAGTGCATCATTTTCTCCTACTCAGTTATTGTGGATATGGCTTGTGTATTTATTAAGCACTCATTCAATTCTTTATGCGTCAACATTTTTTAGCGTTATGTTGGAGGTGTTGTACTAGAGCCTCACAATCAACACTAAACGTTTGCTTTCTAAGCTTCTTTATTGATACTTTTTTGCATGCCTGGCAATTTGGTGGTTCTTTATCTGGCGTTTTATTGTTAAAATCCATTGTTAAAAGCAGTTTTATTAATTCACCACGTATGGCCACTATATATTAGTAGCAGTATATTTTATCACAATATAAAATACCGCCAAATTGCTTAACAAACTATTAAGCTTATCAATTGAGTAATTATACACTATCCACTTAACTAAACATACTGTACATGTCATGGACTAGTGGATTCTAAAAGGAGTGCTGGCAGAGCAGAGTAGTTAATATAATTCTCTGGTCTGCTGATCACGCAGTCAACATCAGTCATCCTGGGTGGTTTGTTGAAGTAAACTCCAGGGAAAAGAACTTTATTAAATTTGAATAAAATAATGCAACAAAAACCTGGACTCTATGATCTAAAACTTTATTATGAGACTAAAAACGGATTTTATACGTAATATAAAGGGTTTTCAGAGCCTTAAATAAGTTATATTGGTGAAACTTGATACTAATGTGTTCTCATCAAATGGCGGCTTTAAGGATTTGCCAGTATTAGAATATCATTAATCCACCTTTTAAAGTCACTTTATTTGTTTCTATATTTGCTTAGTTAAAGATGGTTGCCACTGATGGTAGAATGGTACAGTACTTTGTTGAGGGTCTATAGGTTTTAGTTTCTATAAGGGAGTCTCTTTTAGCTCTAAACGGCACTTTGAAGTGCGTATATGTTTATTGAAATAGAATATTATAAAATTTGTTCTGATGTATGATGATGAGGTCACTCACTGTAAAGATTAAAAGGTTTAAGATGGTTTTCATAATTGGTCTTCATTTTGGTGGGCTTGACTCTGTACTAGTTTTTCCAGTTGGATCAATTAAGTCAACAAGTTGGTATAAGTTGGCTTCTGATTCTCTTGACCAAAGGTTGAGCTGAAAGCTTATTTCCAAAATTATTATTTCTTATAATATACTTGGTAGTACTATAGATCTTAGTTTTGTACACCCAAAGGCTGGCGAGTAAGCATTTAAACCTTCTGTCAGGGTTGTCAGTGATACTCTGTTCCATGGTGTGCATAAGCAATTGATTCATCCATCTGGTCAAACCTTTATACTGGGGTTTTACACTGTCAATATGGAGTCCCAGGTGTATTTCAGGTCATCATTCCCTCAATCAACTTACTACTGGAATACAATCCCCAATAAGTTCGAATAAGGTGGGGTAATCCATAGATAGTAAATATCTCTTCTTGCAAGAACTGGGCTGTTGTGGCCACATCAGCAGGAACTGCCTTGGTGACTGGCTAACAGAAGTATTCAATGGCTACTAAGATGTACTTTGACCGGTCAGTTGTGACTCTTGAGTGTCTCATAAACTCAAGGACCCATGTCTCAAATATTCTAGGTTTGCTATAGAGTTCAGGAATATTTGGGCACATTGAAATTAGCAAAGTTCTGGAAGGCATGTATGTGGCTATGTAGTTATTGACTTTGGTGTAGGAATTTGGCCGCCAGTATACAACTAATAGTCTCATCCATATTGCTTGTTCTCAAAAACGTTTGAAGGCAACATGAACCTCTTTCATCTGCTACATGCGCTCATCCTTAAAACCACCTACTCAAACAATCCTTAAGTGCATATATACAGTTGATCTTCAAGGATTAAAAATTTAAATAAATAGTTTTTAAATAGTATGTTTTTTATATTGTTTGGCGATTCTAAATCTTCCAGTAACTTCAATATCTGTAGGAACTCCTTATCAAGGTATTTCCCATAATGAAAATTGCTGGTCCCACTAGATTGTTGTGAATTCACAACAACCCATCTTCCACCACATTGAGCTGACCAGGAAGATGCATAAATTTTAAGCAAAATCTATTAGCTCATACTGCAGCATACTTGGCATCCAAACTTGGATTGACTAGAAAACTCAACGCCAAACTATTGGTGAATACAGTGACCCACCAGTTCATCAAGTAAACCAGAATTAACAAAGGGAAAATACCAACGGCAGAACTTCTTTCACATATGTTAAGTAGTTGTTTTCATTAGAAAAATTTTCTTCAAAATTTAATTTTACAGGTATATACTTATTTCTAGTAACTTAGTGAGCACATACCCAATGGTTGAATTGCTGGCATCTGCGAAAACCTGTAATTCCTCTTTATTGTGGAAAATAAGGATGGGAGCTTGGACTAATGCATTCCTTTTTATGAAAATCACTGGTGAGCGGTGCGGGTGGATTCCTAAGGGATTTCCTTCCTCTGGAGTTGGTAAAATGGGGCATTTATCTTATTTGAATTTGGAATAAACCTGGTAGTAATAAATGGTTTTAAGGAAGCTCAAAGTCCAGTTTCATATTTTGAGATGGGCAATTGAAAATGGCTTCCTCTTAGAAGGGTCAGTGCACTTTCCTTATAGTGAGATAATGTGTCCTAGCAGCCTCAACTCTCTAGCGCAGAAAATTGTCTTTAGCACATTAATTCCAAGATTCACTTCTTTAATCTGACAAAGCACTGCTTCTAAGTCCTGCAGGTATTGCTAAAAGTCAGTAGAAAAGATGGCAATGTCATTGAGGTAGACAGTGAGAAACTGAAGTTAATCTGTAGGATGATTTGTATATACCCTTTAGTAATGTTTTAGGAGTTTCAGTAAGTTCAAAAGGAAATCAAGTGGATTTGAACTAAAAATATTTATGACAAACGCTGTTTTTGGAATGTTTTCTTGATCCATCGCCAGTTGGTAGTGCCTAGAAAAAAGTCATTATTAATGAGATATTATGCACCTCCAATGGCATTATAGTATCCATGATCAATGGCATTGGTTTTGCATTTATTCAGGTTACTCAGTTCAGCGTAAATTTTTTGTTCACTACCATAGTTTTCTGTTCTTCTTGGAGACAACTATGATGGGTAATGCCTATAGCAATTGTGGGGGCGAATGAGTCCACTTTCCATCCCCTTCTTGATATCTGCTTTGACAAATTTTTCTGGGCTTGAAGCAGGTGGTAGGGCCATCTAGCAATAATTTTAGTTTCAGCAACATCAATATGGTGTGGACCTATTCTGAGAGAGTAATGGTATTGCTTTCGCAGCAGATAAGCATTTTATATGGTTTGAGGAGCTGCGTTAGTTTCCCACGTTGTTGAGCCTCTCTAAATGGATTAGATTATTATTTTTCTGCTACTTCATTGCATGAATAGTTAGAAAGCTGTGATGGGGCTACAGTTGGCTTAGCCTTAATGGAATATGTAACAATAATGGGAGTTCATTCCCTTTTCTGTTTGCATCAAACATCAAATGTATTAAAACTTGCATGGATTCTAAATTACCTTTGTGGCCTGTCAGGAGAGCAACAACTGGATGTGGCTCTGGTCAAAAAGTACTGAATAATATGAGAAGATTTGACTTTTTATCTCCACTGGGAGGTCAATCACTTAACCTCAACAAGCTTGCCGAGTTCCCCCAGACATCAGGAAAGCCATGTCACTATAAACTATGTCCTTGTATTCAGTTTTCAAAGGTATATCTTGTTCACAATATTTACTGAGGAGCTCATGTTAAGGAGGATGGGCACAACATATCCAAAAGGGACCTCATAGTGCTGGGAGCTCCCATGTGATGAGTAGGTATTCCTTTTTAGAGCCCCCAATAAGAAGCTGGGTAAGTCCAAAAGCTTGATAGAGGTTTTGTCAACTAGTGGTGCTGGATTTGCACAGGTTTCCCAGGGGTATGGATTCATTGTATCTTACAAGTCCTTTTTAGCTAATATCCTTTTAATTTGGTATGACTCTGGATTAGGAGATGTCACAGTAAGTTCCTGTGGAATGATAACTTATGGCAGTTGCTTTTTCATTACTGAATGGGTCTTGTAGGGACAACTGCTGTATTGCTTGGGTTGTGTTGAGACTGCAAGTTTTCCATGGCCTTCTTGCAATTTCTGTTAAGTGGAGGGGAGTATTGTTGTGTTATCATATTGGTTTATTAATATTGTAGGGATACTGTGTTTAATCAGGTTCTTTCTGCTCTGGATTCAGGAGTTCATCAATTTTAATTCTTTTGGTTAAGTCATAATTACTGCTGTTGGCTTGTTCTTGTTTGCATTTTTCAGTGGCAAAAATTTATGTTAGTAGGAGTTGTTGATCTTGTTTCATTTCTGGTTTTGCAAATGAGTACTTAATCTGATGGAGGGGGCAGCTGAGGCTGTACTGGCAGCAGTCCAGCATATAGATGCTCGTAGTATATCAGCACCATTCCATAGTGACATTTGGTAATGGAGTGGTACAAGGGTGTTTTTACATAGAATAGTGTCCCATTGGTGCCCCCATATGACATTAACAGTAAATTGTATTACTGATAGGATAAAGTTGAGAAAGATTTGCCTGTCCAGGGGCTACGGTACATTTTAGTTTCTTTGGCTAACTCTGGCGGTACACCTTCCATCTAAGTGGCACATTTTACATTGCCAGAAGAGGTTCCGCCACAGCCTAAAATTATGTCTGGGTTGTAATTGTGGCATTAGATGTTGCTTTTCATGAGTCATCCTTTAAAAGAATGGTGAGATGTTGCTTTTGCTTTGAGAGGGCGTTGTTATGGGTAGTGAACTCAGAGAGGGGCTGATCTGATGTAGCTTTGAGATGGCTTTACCCTCAGGCTCTTCTTCTTCTATCTCAGGTTTTTCTGGCTGTAAAGACGTATGTCCAGCGGCAGACTATGGGAGCATACTGGCAGAAGATTTTGATGGCTTGGTTAGTGAATAAAGGTTGGGCTTTAAGGGCTGCTGTAATTCTCAGGGAGCACCTCCTGCATCTTAACTAATAAGAGCATACATTTAGGACCAAAAATGAAGACAAACAGGCTGATTAACCCCCCTTCAACTAGGGCAACTTAGTTTATGTGGTTGATGAGAGGTGGGTCATGGTCTGTCCTCTAAAGGTTGGTTCTTTACTCTCTCTTCTTACCTCCAAGAAGTTTGTAAAAAAGATCAAGGGGGGTGTCTGGAGGTGGTGATAGCCAGGAAACATCGCCAAAAGGGAGTTCACGGCCTCTCATCTTTCCAGGAGGCATCACCACCTAGGTCTAGTCGGCTTGATACTGTTAGGTTAATTTCAAGCAGAATTAAATTAATTAAATCACTTTTGGATTTGACTGCCCCTCTGATCTTCCCCCCATAAACAATGAAGGCGAGTTTGCCCCAACACGTTTGGGTTTGTAAAATAAATTAAATTTAAAATGGGAGCACCCCCACTTTTCTTTCTTGTTGCAAACACTTTTGCAACCCATTCAATTCAAGACTAAATCTAGTTTGATAATCTCATAGAGGGGATTAGTCTGCGCCCATGTCTGGGAGCAGTTGGGCAAGCAAGGCAAGAGGAGCAGGCGGAAGGCCCGCGGCCTCTAACGTTCGAAAAAGCCCCGGAGAATCCAGCAGAATAGAAAAAAATCTAAAAAAACCGGCGGTCACAATTTCCCTGGAGATACTCACGTGGCAAGCACGATGCAACCAGTACATCAATACGCCACATTCCCAGCCACTTTCGTCAGTGGAATTCGGAGTCTGTGTATATCTGGACATCCAAAAAACGGCCCTATGGGAAAAATTTTGTGAAGATGTACACAAAATTTTCCCAACCGCGGTGTACGTTGCACCTCACGCCATGTCGCGCGGTTGGCTGGACCTAGGTTTTGAAAGCAAAATAGCAGCAGATGAGGCTGCAGCGGTGCGCGTAGTGGTCAACCTCCCCGAAGGGCAATGGGTTGTCGAAACTAAATGCACCAGATGGACAAAATCAAACCAAATTTTCCTCACGTTTGAGTTTTTGCCTACTATGGCAAAACGTGACATTTTAAAGCAACACCTGAAAGATGGTCTCGCCATATATGGTGAAATACAATCTTTCGAAATGCAACGTTTTCGCTGATGCCACACCTGTGCACTGGCAAAGCCATCACAGTTCTGACCCCAACTGAGGAGATTGCGAAGGACCTAACCCAGATCCCGCACTCCACCTTTATTGATATTGCAGGGCACACCACCCACCCATTCCGGGTAACTGTGGACAGCGCGCCCCCCATTTGCACCCACTGTGACGCGTTCGGCCATAAGGCACATGCGTGCCCCATCAAAGAGGGCGTTACATTCCAAGAGCACCCCTTGGTGGCTATGGCCAGCGGAGAGGCGCACTACGAACCAACTGCAAGCACCAAAGAGGCTTTCCCGTGGGGAGCACAAGGCTGCTACCTATTGGTAAAGCCCATCTCCCTGCAGGAGCGGAAGAAGGCCAAGCAGGCCCATAGGACCGCGGCCAAGGAAGCGGCCAAGGTCACCACCACCATCCCACACTCACAACGCCAGGAGGACATGGAGACCTTTGCGGTGGAAGCAACTCAGGAATCCATCACCCAATCAGATTGGGAGGCCCAAGCCAAATGGGCCACTCAATCTGAGGATCCGATGGGAGATTTGATCTCACCCAATTGCTGCTCCCAAGCCCCAGTTGAAACCGACTTGGGACCTATCCCAACTGAAAAAAATTTTTTTGCCCCACTCGACGGTGCACCGAACTTATCCGCACCGCAAAAAAAATTCGTCTGACGTCAGGAAAACAAAAAGCAAAGGCCAAAGCCAATGCGACTCTTTCTGCAAAAATTAACAAAAACCCTGATAGCGTTGCTGCTAATACCCGCACTGCTGTGAAAGCCCGTGGGGACCTGGAAGAGGCTGGTGGGCCAGGGGGCCCACCCCCTCACACCTAAGGTGCGATGGGGGAAACCTTCACTCTAGGGACGCTGAATATCGCCAGACTCAAGGCCTCCCCATCCTGGGCTAGGAAACTGAGTTTTTACAAAATAATTTACCCGTGGATATCCTGGCCATCCAGGAAACCCACTGTCCACGAGGTTCCGAGGATGCTTGGAAAACAATGCTCCTACCATCCCTATCCTTTTGGTCGAAGCACTGTGGGGTGCTAATTCGGAAAAACAATTATTTCAAATTTACATCTTCAGAAACATTCCTAAATGACCGAGTGCTCGTTGTCACCTTCTCATGGGCTGATGTTGCACACACAATCGTCAACATTTACGCCCCAAACGGTGCACAAGAGCGTCAGGAATTTTTCTCATCAGTCAAATCCCTCCTGCTACCCCCCGATTCTTTCCTAATTAGTGACATGAACTGTTAACTAACCTCATTAATGGACCAGTGGCCACCCTCACCCCACGCCCCACAGGGTCATGAAGAACTACGCGTTCTAAAAGCCACCCTTGGGTTAATGGATGCGCTGCCGCAACATGCCCCACTGCTCAAAAACATGATGCGTCCCCACATCCACAACGGCCAATTAAGGTCCATGACCCGCATTGACCTTATTCTAGTGCTGGCGAAATTCCAACCCCACATCTCCCGCATCAAAACAACAAAAATGGAATTCTCCAACCACTGACTGGTCTCAATAATATACCACTTACCCGTCACAGTTGCAAAGGCCCCACATTGGTGCAAAATCCGCCCCCCAGAGCTTGCGTCACCAGGATTTTCCACATGGGTGGAAGAGGCAACTTTGGCAAAATTGTTTGTTGCACCGTTTTGCGCGGACCCCATTTCCACATGGGCAACTTTCAAAGAAGACACCATCTGCCACTATTGCCATCTCTCATCCAGATGCTCACGAGCCACATTGGCAGTTATATCACGTGCGCTGGCAGAATTGGCCCACTTGGAGTCCAACATTCCAGCCTCAGGATATAGCCCTGCATGGGGCCAGAAGTGGGCGGAGGCAGCAGCCCACCTCAACGCACTTGAAAGGCAAAACAAACATCGGGTTTGTGTCCAATACAGGGCCACATGCATCACTAAAGGCGACATGTGCACCACATACTTCTTCAAAAAAATTTTTGCACCACGCCAGAGCGTGGCCTGCACACAGGTGCGAAGATCGGATAATTCTATTGTGGACACACTGGCCGAAGTGGCAATCAAAATGCAAAGATATTACTCCGAGTTATACCGAGCCAAACCAATTCAGCCAGCTGAAATGGCGGAATTTCTCGACAGAGCTCATATCCACACCATTTTCCAATACCCAGAAATAATGAATTTAATTACTCCAAACGAATTATGGACTACCATTCGCGGTGTGCCAAACCGAAAATGCCCAGGCCCAGATGGCATTCCATATGAGTTCTACAAAAAACCTTTTAAATATATATCTCCATTGCTGCTAGCCTCACTCAACCAAAGCCTGTTGGAAACGCGCCTCCTACCAGGAGGACATGAGGCTTTTACAGTCACACTCTTCAAGAAAGGGGATAGGCTAGACTTAGCCAACTGGCGCCCCATTTCTCTAACAAATACAGACACCAAAATTTTAACAAAAATCATGGCTAACCGTTTAGGGACTGTAGCATCTGCCACCATCTCTCCAGAACAATTCGGTTTCATCCCCAGAAGGTCAATTTGGGATAACGTGCACTCTGTGGCTAATGTGTGTCAGTCCACAGCCTCTGGGGCACTTGTATTCTTGGACCAACAAAAGGCCTATGATAGAGTAAACTGGGAATACCTTAGGGCCTGCCTCCAACAATTCCACCTACCTCCCCGCTTCATTAACTGGGTGATGCTGCTCACGGAATCTGCAACAATGGCTGTGCGCGGCCCAGGTTTCCTAACGGAAGTAGTCCGCCCTCAAAGGGGCCTGCGACAAGGGGACCCCTGAGCCCACTCTTATACAACTTCAGCCTTGACCCACTACTGCGAAATGTGAATGCCCACCTCACTGGGGTCCACGTGCCAGGCCAAACCCCAGTCAAGATGATGGCATTTGCAGATGATTGCGTGGTGGGGGTGTCTAATAACAAAGATGCACGCGCGCTTGAAGCCCTCATCCAGGAATATTCCCGGGTAAGCAACGCGGCACTGAACGCCTCCAAAACCAAAAGCATCCTCCTTGGTCGGTTTCAGAACTGCTGGGCCCCAGCAAGTAGTTCCCAACCCAGCCCAGCTGCTCACCCAAGTCCACGCCTTACTAACTTAAAACACACCACCCCACTGGTGCTCCCCTTTGTGCCGCGACCTACCATAGGACTGGTACTCCATCTGGGCATGTGGTTGGAGGCAGGAGGATACGCGTCAGCAGTAATGGAGGGCCATATACTGGACAACGTGACGAAGTGAATCGCCTCTCTCAGAGCCCACCCTACTACCCTCACTGGCAGGGTTGTTCTTGCCAACTCTATGCTCCTATCCAAAGTCTGGTTTGGAGCCCACGCCATCCCCTTCTCCCCAAGCTTCTTCAAATCCCTGTATGCTTTGCTACAAGGTTGGCTTTGGTCAGGCCGCCCTCCACCAGTACGGCTAGAGGTCATGTTTGGCCCTCATCATCATGGTGGCATGGGCCTACTTGACTTCAAAGCCCATGCCGCCAAGATCCTAGGCACCTGGATTGCGGCCGTCACTGCTCCTACACTCCCATCCCAACACTGGTCCCGCGCAGCCCGCTCCAACTTCTCCTGAGCCTTGGGCCTCAACAATCCATCAAACCCCCACTCCCTGATGAAATACCTCGCATCACACACATCAGCCACAGGTCCTCACGGGACCAAAACCCACTACAAACGAATCCTACTCTCCATGCGAAGCGCAGAGTGGAGAATTCGTATTAGTGGACATACAACCCGAAGAGGCCGCCCCTCTCCTCAGTTCACACAAGAGGTACAGAGGCTACCCATCCATGATGGCGTGATCCCCATTCAACCCCAAGTCCTATCCAGGGTGGACTACCTGGACATGATGGACATCCCTTATTCCACTGAGACCCAAAAGACTATCTAGAAATACGCACACCATCCTCTGTTGCAGCCTCAAGTCCGCTCCCATGTGTGGCGCTGCCTGAGGCGGGTGTATCGTACAGCTGAGCGCTCTAATGCTTTACACTCATCCTGTGTCGTGTGTGGCCAGTATGGAACGCTGTTTCACCGCCTGGAGAAGTGCCCCACCTCTAAAGTAATATGGCGCGAAGCCCAACGTCTGCTAGGCCAGGATCAAACACATCCCTTCAGTCTGTCAAGAGATATGTTTGCTTCATCAATGGCCTCCCCCTCCCACCCTCCCTTCATGCTCTGGTGGTTGCAATCGCCATGTGGACTATCCACACGATTGTCTTGGATGCCATCGCCGGATCCATCCCCACCCTCCCTGAAGCTGTCCACAGATTCTGGTCTCATTTGGTGGATCACTTTCAAGCGTGGATGTTTGGATATCTCCCACCACGTCGCTGGCAGCTGGTCTCCTCCTGGTTCCCAGTCTGGTTCATCAAATCAGACCCCTTCCTCCACACGTTCTCAATAGTGGCTACGCCCCCTACACACATTCCCTCCCCCTTCCCATAAGTGGCGTTCCCGCTGGCAACAAGAGATAGCATCGCTTCTCTGGGGTGCCTCACCTGGTACTAAGTTTTGTCTCGTCTGAGTCATATTCGGAAGTGTCCGTCCCATGGTCGGCCTTCCCCGCAATAAATTTAAAATGGGAGCACCCCATATCTGACTTGGTTTTAATTTGTGCCCTATCAACCGTCACGCAGAGCATTGCTGGAGTGTGAGGTGGAATTGCGCTAAAAACCTTTGTAAAAAATTGATATAAATCTGGCTGGTCAGGTCAGGATAAATCAGTTTAGAAGAAAATTAAGTTTTAATCTTCCAGATTTGAGCATGACTGGTCCTACCAAGATTCATGCACACTTTTCCTTTTTCCCAAACACATATCTCATAAGACAACTGGTCCCAGCATGTGCTGTTGTAAATATATTTTATTCTTTGTTTATATTTTTACAAGAGCTTTCTAGTCATGATTTAAGCTAGTCTTGTTGTAAGTTTACTGAAATACACTCTACATTGCCAAGTTCCACAATCTGCATAATGACTGGACAATATTGTGCAACTATAACAATGCAGTTGCCTAACCGTTAAAATCAGGATACCAGTTTAGAAGCAACTTGGGCTTTACCCATTTTTGATGCCTTTCTGCATCATGACCTTAATCTGCTCTTTGAGGTGCTTCCTACCCAGTTTGCCAAGTTTTGCACCACCTCTGCGAATTCTGCTGCCCTTGATAATCAAAGTTTTCCTACCCCTCATGCATCCATACTGGCTTCTCTTTGGGATCTTCAGCAACAACTTCTGCCATTGCGTGGCTTCTTATGGTGGTGTTAATAACAAACGCTGTGAACCATCAACCCTCTGTTCTTCCCCTCCCTAGTAGATACAAAGTTTTCTTGGTGGTTATAACTTTAGTATTTTGCTTTATATTTTGGGTTTCTAGTCACTTAGTCTGGTTGGCCAGTATTAACTTTATAAACTGCTGCCATGACATAATAGACTGATCTCAATCTCCTTCTATCTCCACTTTTCTATTAAAAGTAGGTGATGTAATGGTTTCATTATATCATAGGAACCTCCATTTAGTGTTTAGCCTTTTCTTAAGTAGGGTGAAAGGAGGGTTTATCAAATGTTACCATGCGGCGGTTGTCATAGATTCAGCTAATAAGAACAAGATTGGACTCCCTGTTAGGGTGCATGAGCACCCAGTGATGGGCCCAGAATGCCAAAGGAATAGCATTCTGAGCAACTAATAAGAGTGGGGTTCTATGGGAGACGTGAGGAAAGTAAAAATTCAGTAACAAACCGAAGGCCCCCAATGTAAACAAGATGGTTGCATTGGGGGCAACTGCAAGTCTTGTGGGTGCAACCCCCAAGGGTGAGAGAGGCAGGTATGATAATGACTCCTCCAGTTTTTGTGGTTGCTGGCCTTCAGATTTCAGTAGGGGGCTTGAACGTCAGCGAGGGATGGCACAGAGGCCGCTGCATGGTTGGAAGTGTGATCAGAGGTAGAGCAAGACCCATGAGAGGGGTTAAGACCAAGATTCCCCTGGAGGGGGCGCTCCGGGTCCCACAGGCAGGTTGAGCCTTCAGCAGCTAAGGTGGTTATGGATGCCAAGTCTGCGAGGGGTGGAGGTAGGGGTTATCAGGTGCTGCTCTAGCTGGGGAGCAGTTTTAGAGGACTTGGCAACTGAAAGGATGAAAGGATTTTCATTAAATGGATGCGCAGTAACTAATGAAACAGCAGGTTCATTTTCAGATGCAAGGCGGATTATCATGTTTATGATCTGCTGCTGCATGGCGGGGTCAAGTAACCGTATATCCCAGTTGGCAAATATCAGAAGGAGAACTTGGGTGATGGTGCGTTTCGTCAGATCAATTGGCGGAATTTTTATAAAATTAATAAGGCATATGGAGGCTGCGGCAAGCTAGATGAGGAATTTGAATTTTAATAAGTGAAAGATAAGGGAATGAACTGACAATTGCCCCCATCCAGGGCATTTGCCTTAAGAACTGGGCAAAATACATGGGAAGGTATTGTGGGAAAGACCATTTGGGGTTTGGTGATGGGACTTGGTTGGCTGGCTTGGAGGGGAGTAGATTGATGCTTCAGATTTCAGCAAAGTCAGGTAAACTTTTGCAACTTTTCCCATATTCCTGGGGCCAGTTAAGTTGATACTACCAATCCAGGTCCTGGTCATCCGAGTCAGCCTAACCACATGGTTTGGGTTTTCCAGATTTGTCCCAGGAGGCAGGGGCCTTTGGATCAGATTGTTTGCAACTCGAACCAATCCCTCAAACAGATTACTCAAGCGATCTGAACTGCCTGGGTCCATTTAGGAGCATTGGGGCAGATAGTCCAAGACATTTGGGACCTGATTAAGATCTGAGCTAACTCTGATCTAATTTCAGGTGCAGGCCAGTATGACCAGCTCCCCCAGTCCAGAAATTGCAGACTGGGCTCTGATGTTATAGATGTTGTTTCCCCAAAATTCTGATATAGTCTGCTTGAGGAGTGGGTGGTCCCAGGGGCCTGTTCATGCCCCCTGGTGTGCACTATCTCCCCGAAGACTCCTTCTATCAAACTTACCAGGAATTGAGGAGAGTGGAAGAGGTGAGAATTGGGTATTTTTGGGGGGAAGGCAGTCACTCAGCGCTCATGTATCACATGGGCTAGGTCACTCAGCTGTGACAGAGGGTCCACTGGGTCCTTGTGACTCCTTTTCGTCCAGAAGCGGTGTTGATCCCTATCCAGTTGCAAGGGCTGGTCCCCAGGACTTACACTACCCTTTCCTTTTTTGACAGGATGGATTCCACCCCCATGGGGCATGAACCAAGGCTAAATCCTTATGCCTCTCTGGTAGCTTAAGGCCTGGATGGCCAAGATCTTCTGAGGATGGTGAGGGGCTGTCAGGTGGGAGGTGTGGAATTACTCTATCAGGTCCTTGCAGTTTGTATAATCGCGCGTTCACCAGCTGTTCTTGTATGAGAGGTAACCTTTCCAGGCTACCAAGCACTGAATGGATCAATGGGACCTCCAGGAAGCCAAAATGGCCTCCACCTCCACTTCCTGAGATTCCCCGATGACTATTGGCTCTGGGGATGTTGGCCTTTCCCCCTTAAAGAGGGCTAGGAGGGAGGTGTGGAAGACATTGTGCTGCTTTCAGTGTGCAGGCGTTCTCAAGTGGTAGGGTCCATTGCCTAAATCCTTCTTGCCCTCAAAGGATCCCGAGCATTTAGCTGCACACTTATGGGTGGGGGCTTTCAGGGAAAGGTTGCGGGTATCTAAAATGACAAAGGAACTAAACTTGATCTCATGCCCTGGAAGGCATCTCTGATCAGTGAACTTCTTGTAGTCCTCAATGGACTTTGTCAAGTGTTCACAAAGCAGGTTGTGTATCTCACGGAAAAAGATTAGACAGCCCATGGCAGTGGGAACTGCTGAGGAGAGTTGGGGGCCAATATGGAAAGAGGGGTTATACCCCATTTTAGCCTCAAAGGGAGAAAAGCTGATTGATGAATGGAGGGAGTTGTTGTATGCAAATTGTGCTAGAGGTAGATCCTTAGCCCAGGTGTCTTGCGAGGCCATTGCATAGCAGCTCAGGTACTACTCCAGTACCTGGTTCACCCGCTTGGTCTGCTCATCAGACTGGGGTGGTAGGCAGTGGATCTACAGGGCTTGATGCGAAGGAGAGTTACCAACTCTTCCCAGAACCGGGCTATGAAATGGGGTCCTCTGTCACTCACTATCTCCTTAGGCAAACCAAACATGGCAAAGACATATTTGACAAATAAATTTGTGGTCTCCACCGCAGTTATAGAAGAGAGGCAAGGGATGAAAAATGAAAACTTGGCAAATTGGTCCGCAACTACCATTATTGCATCTGAGCCACAGGAGGGTGGGAGTACCAAGATGAAGTCCACTGAGACTAAGGTTATGGACCCTCAGCCTGCTACAAAGGGTGCAGCAGTCCCTTCTTCCCAGAACAATCTAATTTTGCCCGGGCTCAGGTGACACAATGGATGATCCAAGCGGGAATGTCCATTAAGGACCCAGGCCAGTTGTAGGTTCTCTTTATGATATCCACACACTTTTTGATACCAGGGTGACTGAAAGTCTGGGCACATGATGTTCCTTAATGAAATGGCTGCGTAGGGAGGGGGAGCCCAGACCCAATCATGGAACCATATTGTTCCATCCTGCAAAGTATATGGAGCTTCCTAGCGATGCATGGACTATAAGTCAGCAAGAAGCTCGAATCCTTCAGGGCAGCAGGTTTGGGAAGCAAGGACTTGGAGGAGGAGTGGAGCATCAGGGTCCAAGTCAGCGAAGGATACAGCAGGGGGCAATGAGAGAATTTGGGAGGGGGTACTACAGTTGTAAGGTTTAGTGGGTCTTCCCCTCATTGGGAGACAGGGAGGGGTTGTTGCTGAGAATGTCTAATAAAACGTTCAGAGGACCTTTAATGAGCTCATACTTAAATGGAACCCACAGAGGTCTTGATATGTGTGAGTTTACTGATGTCCTAGCTTTTGAGGTTTGCGGTATTAGAGCAATGCCTTATGGTCTGTCCAAACGGTAATTTCGTGCTGGGCGCCCTGGAAGAGGTATTTCCAGTGGGTGAGCAACCACGCCACCGCCACTAGCTCCTTGTCATATATCAGCCACGCTTGCTCTGTTGCTATGAACCTATAGGAGTAATAGTCCACCGGGTGCTTGGCTCCCTCATGCTCCTGTAGCAGCACGGCACCCACTGCCACTGATGAGGCATCGCAGGCTACTATGAAGGGGCAGGAGGTATCGGCATGCCACAGGATGGGGGCTGTGAGAAAAGCCTCCTTGATAGCCTCAAAGGCCTGCTGGCACTCAGGGTACCATTTAAAAAGGGCGTTTTTCCCAGTGAGGGGGTGCAGGGGTACTGCCAGTTGGGTGAGAGTGGGGGGAAATTTTTCAAAAAGGTGACGGTTCCAAGAAAGCTGCAAAGTTGTTTTGTGTGGTTGGTGTAGGCTAAGACTGAATAGCCTCCAGCTTGCAGGGGGGACGGCATAACCATCCTCCAGGACAAGATTCCTAAGAAGGTAACCTCATCCTTGAAGAATTCGCATTTGGAGGGTTTAACAAATAGCCCTGCCTTGTGGAGGGCTACCACTACCGCTTCTAGGTCCCTGGCGTGTTACTCAGGTGTGTGGGTGAATGGACCAATTTGTCATCAATATAGGCCACAGCACATGAGAAACGCAAGTCCCCCAACGCATCATCAATGAGGCTCTGGAAGGTGGCTGGTGCATTAATCAGGCCGAATGGCATCACTCAGAACTGGAAAAGCCCCCAGTGAGTGCGGATGGTTATGAGCCACTCCTGTCCCCTCGCCACCCTCACCTGATTAAAGGCGTTCACCAAGTCCAGCTTCAAGAAGACGTGAGATTTGGCAATGGCTTGGGCGATGCTCAGCTCTTAGGATAAGGGGTATGGGTCAGGGATGGTAGTGTTGTTGAGGTGGCCATAGTCAACACAGGGACGCAGGGATCCATATGCTTTCCTAGTGAAAACTATGGGGGAGGCGACAGGGGAAGATTTCTTGATGAGCCACCCCTTCTCTAACATCTCATCCAGCCAAATGCCCAAAGCTCTATCCTCTTCCTCTGTATAGGGGTAGAGGGGGCAGTTGATTTTAACTAGATCAACTGTCAGCTGGAATGTCAAGTCATATTTGGAGTGTGAGGGGAGCTTGGATGCCAGTGACATGTCGAAGATGGCCTTATATAGGGCTAGGAAGGAGGGAAAGTCCAGAGGGAGGTCAACTAGGATGGGGTCAGGTGAGGAGATGGAATAGAGAGATGTGCCCTGAGGAATGGTCTTTATCAAGGGAAGCTCACCACTCAAATTGAGGTTCGTGAACAACAAGGAGTTGGTTGCAAGATTCATGTGAACTTGTTGGCGGTGCCACCAGCCCACCCCCAAAATTACAGGGTAATGCAAATCCTGTACAGCTGAGAATTGGTCAGTAAACCCAAAGTCATGAACTGAGAAGAGCAATGGGTGCCGGATGCAGTAGAACTTCATGGACTCTGATGAGGCGCCCAGGATGGATGAAGCTTCCTCCATCATTAGGTCCAAGGACTGTGCCACTCCAAGGTCGATAAAAAGTTGCCCACCGCTCCAGTGTCGAGGAGGGCATGCACTGTGATTTCCCCTGACTCAGAGGGAAAGGAAATGGGGAACAGGAAGTACGCTTGGTCCTCTTTATTAGGATGAGCAAGAGAAAGGGTAGCTGAGGAGGGAGCATTACCCATCATCAAGAGAGACTGTCCCAGAGGCACAAGGGTGGAGTGCAACTGATGAGGTGTCTCTGCTACTTCCTTGTCCCAAATGGGTAGTCAAGAGTTAATGCGTACACCCACCCCACTCTCTTCAGTGGGGAGGCGGGGTCACCCAGGGGAATGATAGCACCAAGCCAAGCAGACTCTGAACGCTGGGGACCCAATGACCCATCCTCCTGATCTGAGCTGGGGTCAGGTGGTGCTATAGTCAGGGGTTCCCCTGGGGAGGTACCCAAGGTGGCTATCGAGGGGAGCAAAGGGCAGCAAGTTCAGGGGGCGCTTCCTTGGCTGCGACCACTGGCAGGGGGAGGTGTGGTACAGGGTACCTCAGGGGCGGTGACAGGACATTCTGGGGTGTGAAAGGGCATGGGCCCAATTGCATGGGCCACAGAGAACGCAACTTCCGAGGATCATGGAGAGGGTCCCAAGCTGTGTGGGCCACCATGGTGGGGTCCAAGGCAGCGCGGAATGTGGAGATGGCGTTTTCAGCAGGGATGGGTACAGTGGGAACCAGGACTGTGAAGGCCTCGATCAGGGAGGGTAGGTCCATGGCTTCCTGTCCCAATGTAAACAAGCGGAGGAGGCGCGCCAGTCTCAACTCAGGGGCCTGGACCTCCGAAATGACCAGTGCCAACAAGGAAGTGGGGTTGCCTGACTTGGAAACAGAGCGGAGTACTCCCCTTGACCCAATGACAGGCGTCCCCATCCAAGGCATCGAGGAGAGCCACGCTCTGCTGTGCATCAGAGAAAAGCGGGGATTTCCAACCATCAGCAGTAAGGTGCACCTGGAGCTCTTCCAGGACGCCCAGGATTTGAGTGGCCACCTCATTAGAAGGGACAGGGGGAACCCCAACCCTATCATGTTAATTGATGGAGTGGCGCTCTCCACTGGAGCTCGCTGGGGTGGGGACCAATTCAGCAGAGCCTGGTGGCAGGACCGGATGAATGAGGCCACTGACCAGCAGGAGAAGGCCAGGTCACAGAGGGAGAGCACATTCAGAGTGCGGGCGTAGGCCAACGCTTCACCCATGCCAGCGAGGAGGGTGGAGAAGGCTGAGATTAGTTGTTGGTTCATATGTCATGGATTTGGCTAATAAGAACTAGACTGGGCTCCCAGTCAGAGTGCGCAAGCACCCAGTGGAATGCCCAGAATGCCAAAGGCAATGCAGTCTGTCAGGACTTCAGGGGAGGAACTCCAACCTGGCCCGTTATTGACAGGGCCCTGAATCTTCAGCGAGTTTTGAGCCATTAAGGCCCAAAGTAAAGCTAAAAAACGGATTAAAGATAGTTGAGAAACGGTGAATTTATTAAAAGGATCCTTGAGGTATTTATAGAATCTTGATGGATCAGGAATGGGTGGATTTGGCATTGATTGCCAAAGCCAAGGGAAACAATTAATACATGAGGAATAGTGCATCCTCAGCATAAGTCACCGGTGCGCCCAAAAGGGTTAATTGATTGGGTCAACATCACAATGTAATTCCCCGCAGCCTGATTGATTGGTCAGAATCCTCGGCATTAGTTGCTGGTGCTGAATTTACTATTAATTTTTTAATAATTATTGGGTCTGATCCCCGATACTTTGGATATGGCTTACCCCAAGTTAATGGGGAGTTCAATATGGCATCCAGTCGTAGGTGGGTTGTGACACCTAGTCTGGGCTTCCCCCAATTAAGGGAGATTTCTGACATGTTCCAAGTGACTATTAAGAGTGGTGTTCTATAGGAGACGAGAGGGTTGTAAAAAATCAGAACATACCAAAGGCCTCCAAGGCAAACCAGATGGTTGCATTGGGGGAAACTTCAAGTCTTGTGGAGGCAACCCCAAGGGTGGGAGAGGCAGGAAGGATGACGACTCCTTCAGGTTATAAAGTTGCTGGCCTTCAGATTAAAGTAAGGGGCTTGTGCGCCAGCGAGGGCAGCACAGAAGCCACCTCATGGTTGGAAGTGTGAGCAGAGGTAGAGTAAGACCCATGAGAGGGGTTAAGACCAAGATTCCCCTGGAGGGGGCGCTCCGGGTCCCACAGGCAGGCTGAGCCAGCGGCTGCTGAGGAGGTTATGGATGTCAAGTCCATGAGCGGCATGGTGGGGGCTCTTGGGTGCTGCTCTAGCTGGGGATCAGTTTTAGAGGACTTGGAAACTGAAAGGATGAAAGGATTTTCATTAAATGGATGCGCAGTAACTAATGAAACAGCAGGTTCATTTTCAGACGCAAGGCGGATTATCATGTTTATGATCTGCTGCTGCACGGCGGGGTCGAGTAATCGTATAACCCAGTTGGCAAACATCAGAAGGAGAACTTGGGTGATGGTGCGTTTCGTCAGATCAATTGGCGGAATTTTTATAAAATTAATAAGGCATATGGAGGCTGCGGCAAGCTAGATGAGGAATTTGAATTTTAATAAGTGAAAGATAAGGGAATGAACTGACAATTGCCCCCATCCAGGGCATTTGCCTTAAGAACTGGGCAAAATACATGGGAAGGTATTGTGGGAAAGACCATTTGGGGTTTGGTGATGGGACTTGGTTGGCTGGCTCAGATGGGGGTATAATGATGCTTCAGATTTTGGCAAAAGTCAGGTAAACTTTTGCAAATTTTCCCAGATTCCTGGGGCCAATTAAGTTGATACTACCAATCCAGGTCCTGGTCATCCGAGTCAACCTATTCACATGGTTTGGGTTTTCCAGATTTGTCCCAGGAGGCAGGGGCCCTTGGATCGGATTGTTTGCAACTTGAACCAATCCCTCAATTAGAATACTCAAGCGATCTGAACTCCCCAGATCCGTTTTGGAGCATTGGGGCAGATAGTCTGAGTTCTTTGGGTTCTAATTTGAGATCCAAGCTGTACCATGATCTAATTTCTGGTGAAGGCCAGTTTGGACCAGCTCCCCCAGTCCAGAATTTGCAGGATGGGCTCTGATGTTAGAAATGTTGTTTCCCCAAAATTCTGATATAGTTTGCTTGGGGAGTGGGTGGTCCCAGGGGCCTGTCCATGCCCCCTGGTGTGCGCAATCTCCCCGAAGACTCCTTCTATCAAACTTACCAGGGTTGAGGAGAGTGGAAGAGGTGAGAATTGGGTATTTTTGGGGGGAAGGCAGTCACTCAGCGCTCATCTATCACATTGGCTAGGTCACTCAGCTGTGACAGAGGGTCCACTGAATCCTTGTGACTCCTTTTCGTCCAGAAGCGGTGCTGATCCCTATCCAGTTGCAAGGGCTGGTCCCCAGGACTTACAGCGGTGGTAGAGTTTTTCTTGACTCATCACCCCTTATCCTATGATTTAACAAGGTTTACCCCGCACAATTGTGGTTTTCGTCCTTACCTTTTTCAGAAGTGATGAACCAAAAATTTGGATGAATTAGAGGAGTTTCAGGTTTGGTTTTCAGCAAGCACTGCAGCATCCTCCTCTCTTACAGATGCTCAACGTAGTGTAGCTCTCCTGGATGCACTTGAAGGAGACCCACCCTTGGTTGCATGAATTTTTTACATTTAGTTAATCAAGCTGTAGTTTCTACTCATTTAATTACTTTGGTGTCCTCAGTAACCTAACCCCAGTGTCAAGATCAGCCCAACTCTTATGCATTTCAATATAGAAGCAGAATCTTCAGATCTTCCTTCATTCATTAAGGCTTTCCTGGTCCAGGCGCTGGGCTTGGGCCTCTGTTTTAATTGTTATGACCAACCATCAGTTCATACTTTTATCTATGTAATTTTATATTCATTTCTTCCTTAGATAAATGGGTTGGTCCAATTCTAGTAATTGGTATGGCGCGAGGCCTATTTTCTTATATGAAATTGGTCCCTTATCATTTTACTAGTTTATATCCCCTAAAATATAATGACACATTTCCCATTCCATTATCTTATTGTCCACTTGCGCCATGTTTTTGATCTGTTGATCGCCTCCTATTTTTATTTCAGCATCTTTATGCTATTTTGCCCCCGCGTTGGTGTAAAGATATTAATAATAAAGTTCTTTATGATCACTATGGTCAATTCCAGTTTACCAAGTACTTCCGCAGAGCTCAATTACTTTGGCATACTGATCTTATGTTGGAAATGCCTCAAGGCTATTCGTTCATTATATTGGTCTAACTTGGATACTACGCTGGTAGTTTACCGTTTTACAATTGCTGCTTAGTAACCACAAAATGCACCAATGAAAACCGTAGTACAGATAGCATATCTGAGTGAGCTTGCCATCTGCAAGGAGTCTCTTTTCCTTAATTACATAAAAAGGTATTCTACTATTAAGAATATAATGTGTGTCTCTGAGCTCCCAAAAGTACCAATTACTACGATTTGCTCTGCTGGTTAAATTATAAATGTTTGCTACTGAAATAAGTTTTTAATAGTTACCCTTTTCTACTAGATTGCTGTCTTCACATAGTATCTGTGTTCGTTGTTTATGTGAGCTTAGAGATCTGAAATATGAAGCCTAAGCGCCAATTTCAACAGCATCTCTTTGGCAGTGTGAATTGCAGTGTTTTGAGCAGTTCTGGAGCCTGTTTCTTCTATTCATCCCTCTTGGGAATCCTTTTTGGTTTCCTTAAAGCAGGTGGTTTCAGTGGCCACCTCAACTGGTGCCATACTTCGGTGTAAATAGGTGGTGGCATGAAGTGCATTAAGTGTGTTTTCAATAGAAACTGTTTTGCTTGGATTAAAAAATAACAAGGTGGCTGGCTCATCTTTTTTTCTCAGAGTGTAAGTTAGAGCCTGATATCAAGGGATAAGAGATTTGACATTCCCTGATGTCGTTCCCCCCATTTCTCCCAGTCTCCCCTCAGTTCAAATGGCCAGGTACCTTTGGTTTATCTGATTCTACAGAGAAGAAGTTTCTGCGAAACTCTGGTTTCTGTGTTATCTCTGTCACAGCAAGTTGCCATTAAGATTCTTCCTACTAAAAATTTGGTTCCCTTTTAAGATCCATGTCCTGCGGATGTCCCAGTAATTATCCCTTCTCAGCCAGTTATGGCTCATTATGGTGCAAATAAACTGTATTATGCCTACTTTTTGTCGGCTCTTATAACTCAGTTGGGTTCCAATAAGGTGTCAATTGACGCTCTTGTGGATAATGGATCGTGGGTATTTTATGAATATTAAATCGGCACAGGAACCTAATTTAGACTTTGGGATTGTTTCATTAGTGTTAGGTGCGTCCTCTGCCCCAATATATTGCTATGAAGTAAGGCGCCCTGTACCCCTCTCTGTACAAAAGTTCTGCTTTTGTGTTTAGTTTACTACAGTGATGATATTTGTTTGCAATTATTCTGGTGGTGGGTTGGTGACTATGTAACAGGTCAATATTAATTTGGACTCCAATCTCTTATTTTTTAGAATACCCAGTTATGAGGGAAGCTTCCGTTTATTGATACTGTTAAAACAGAGAGCTAGTGGCTACTCAACCTCTTCCTCTGGAGGGATCACCAATGTTAAACTCTGAAGCTGTGACTCTTTCCTGAAAATAGCTCGCTTAAGCTCCCTAAGTTTCTTTCATAGGTTCTTTATATGTGCAATCAATATTTGTTGAAAATAATATAATTAATTATTTAGTGATTGATACTGGTTTAAAGGCTAGGTCTCAATTTGAGCGTTTCACAACCAAATCATCTCCTTCTCAGGGTTCTTCTTACAAAAAGTTATAATCTTCCTTCAATCCAATAGTTAAGTTACTAATAAGCTCTCCAGATAACAAATGAATTTCTCTCCATTCAACTCCTCCTTTAGAGTTGGCAGCTTCTGGATTACAACAGAACTTAACCCAAAGGCAGTAGTTTCAGCGCCTAAGGGAACTTCTACTCTTAAGACTTGACTCCTAATCTAGCTTAGAGGTCTCTCCTTGGACTTATCCAGTAATTACATTACAGTGGCCTTCTTGGTTAAACTTTTATCCCTTCCTCACCCTTGATGCAAGATCTCAGAGAACTTGATAGTAATATTTAGCAAAAGGATATCTGTTCCTCTACTCTAACATAAGAATAACAAAAATACACCAAATATATTAATAAACTAATTTTTTAGTTATCTACAAGTTTTTTATTTTTATTATGCTTACTAGAAAATATTTATCAAGGGAATATATAGGGGATTTGGCGCCCAACTCTTCTGTTGGCTCCCCAATTGGAAATGGCAGCCGTCAAGCTATAATTCCCTTCCTGAATCTCTTCAACGATAAATGAGGCTTTCACTCATTCATCCACCTAGTCTAGATCCACCGCCGACTAGATGACATCTGCTATGGGTTGGATTTGGAGGTAGCATGTTCCAACACCATCATTCAATTCCAGCGGAGTAATCCATTAAGCTAGTAACCTACTTAGGTAATGAGACTCTTTACACATTATCAGCAGGTCACATCGGCTAAAAGTAAAACTTCCAGTTGCTGGCCCCATAAGCGTTGTCAACGCACAGAAATTAATAAATATACCCTTAATTGATAGGCGACAAGCCCTAATTAACTTATACAAGTAATTAAAGTATTAATATGTAAATTGACAACCTAATTGTTTGTTTATTGTTAGGGATCATCACCAATGAAACATTAATGATCTTGCAGATCAAAAAACTGGCAGAATACTTAATATTTGTTAAGGCTAATTTACCAAACATTTATTACATATAGAATGATAATTCCCGCATTACTAGTAGTATTCATCCCCTAGCGGATAAGCAGATTTCATTTAACTGGATCAGGCAGGATAATATGGTCATATTTAGTATACTAAAATATCCCCTCACCTGACCAGATTTAGTGGAAGGCATAAACCTTAGGGATGTCTGCCTTAGGTTGTAGTCTTAATTTGGCCATCATACTTGAATACAATTTCAGCAGAGCGCGGTCTTCCCTACATCTGATGTATCTCATTCCATGCTCAGCAACGTGATTTTTCCTCGTTATTTCCTCTTCAATGCCGCCTCCTCAGAGTGCGGTTCCCATGGCCTCATGCTGTGCCGGATTATTTCAGCTGTTCTTGCTGACAATATTTTCTGGAAAACCTGTATTACCACAAGGTGGGCTTATATGAACCTTCATCATTCAAAGGATATTCTCAGGCAGCTTCTCCAATTCCTTGGTCCATGTACTCCCAAGGCTGAGCTCTCTGTTTTTGATTATAGCGGATCTCTCTTCCTAGTTCTACTCATGACAGATCCATTTTCAACCCATCTTGATCCTTTAAATACTATTTTCATGTAAGCGCCTTAGACTTCTTTCCAGTGGTTCCAGTTGCAAACTGTGCTGTTGCTGCAGATAAAAATGGTTTTCTCTGTCATAACTCTCCCCCTCCCCATTACTTGGTAGGTCAGACCACCACTAGAGCTTTTGATAATGAAAAATAAAAATAATAACTAATTATGGTTTTTTTTTATATATATTTCTTTTTTTGCGATGAGACTTAACCTAATAGTTAAGTGCAGAGGTCCTTCTTTCCCACTATCTGGTTCAGAGGTTTTTTTAACTTAACCAGCTACCATGGTTCAGAGGTTTTTTAAGACTTAACCATCTATCATGGTTCAGCGGTCCCCTCCTGGGACTTGACCAATATTTCTGGTTCAGCGGTCCCCTCTTAGGATTTGAACAACACACTAGGATTTAACCTATTTATATAGGTTCAGTGGCCCTTTGGGAACATTGTGATTTTCTCCTTTAGATCCAATACTTCAAGTGTTTATTACTGGCCCTCTTTCTTTATGACCATTAGCAATGGTTCTTAGCGGAGAGAAACTCTTGCTGACTTGGCAAACCTCTTGAATGGTACCAGGAGTGGGCCTTCATTCCTGACTTTCATTGCTTTTGACAGGTCCTAATTCTAATTCAACTTTTAACAGCTGTATCTCAAATCCTCAGATCTCATAAAATATGACTTTATTTCTAATAAGCAGCTCTGTTTAATATTTCTCATTTCTCTCCTTCATATATTTTTGGCATTCATTGCCATCCTTACCATTTTGATAAATTCCACTAACAGATCTGAAACAATCATGTAATTGTGCGGACTAGTATAATAACGTTAACTTTATCAAATTTTAACTTGAACTGATGATCTTCATATTCAGCATTTCTTTCCATATTCATTATTTGATTAATATAGGGCCAAGCTACTTCCTCCAAACTCTCTGAATCAATTTCCTTCCTTATTGTCCTAATATAATGCCTTGTACCATGGGACTACTCCTATTGGACCCATTTGCAACCTGATCTGGCCCTGCTGTCACTTATTCATTCTAAGCAGGTGTCCATTAGAACCAGTTCTCTTACAGTGCTAGATTGTTCCGCATCTATACTAATAAACCTTTTCACTGATTTTGAGCATTTTCATCCTCCTCTTAATGCATAAAAAGATTCATATTTCTCTTTAGCTTCTTTCCCCAACTTTGGATGGTAAGATATCCAGTTGCGCCACCTTTTCACTAGTAAGTTTTTAATTTATCAGTCCACTTTGATCCATCAGATTTCTTTGCCATTAATTATTGATTCTTATGATTAGCAACTTTGCAGATATTCTCTATAACATCGTCTTTAAATTCTACTGTAGTTGGATCATTATCAGCCATAATTTCTTCATCAAATTGATTAGATGTAAGGAATGAAAAGCCTTATATTTTCATAAATTCCACCATCTGTAATGTGGAAGACATATTCATCAGTAATAAAACTATGGCCTGGTTGTCAGGGATGGGTGTACTACTGACCTGGTTGAGTGATCTAACCATGATCTAACATAATAATGGGGTTTAATCCAGTATGACAAGGACACTAGAGCTGTCCAGGTATAAGGAATGGTGGGTAAACTGGTATAGGAGTTGCCTAAAGATATGTTCTTAAAAGGAGAAAGATGGAAGGGAGTTTCTTGTAGGCTGAGGTGGTTGATTGATATTGGTAACATTTTATTAAATAAACTTAATAGTGTTTTCATGATAAAGGATATTTTTATTGACCGCAAATATAAACCAAATGAATGCCTTGGTTTTATATACCATCCAACTTCCTGGAGTTACTTAAGCTTAATTCTTTAAAACAGTGCAATTTTCTTCTCTGAAGCTTATGGGATTGAAACTTGCATATGATATTAAAAGCAGTGGAAATCGTATCAGTCTCATTATAAATTTTTTTGGTGCACTTAATTAACTCACTACTATTGCAATTGAGGTAATTTAAATGATTAATCAAACATTCACACTACAATTTTTCATTTGATATGCAATTTTTCATCTAACTTTAATACATATCCTCTTGATCTGATTGATAATATCTGTAATCTCAGGAATTCCACTAATGTCGGAATTTACCCTGATATCATCCTCCACCAAGGCTGAAGCTAACTGCGAGTCCTTCTTCTTCCATTTTTAACAGCTTTCCTACATTCTTTAAGTTCCCTTCAGGCTTCTCAAGTGCTCTCTTCTGTAGGATATCCAGCCCACTTAAACCAGGTATTGCACTTTACCATAATGTGTTCGTCTTCCCTTAATAGTCTCCATCTCATACTCAGGACACCGACCTTTAATCAGTGGTAAAGCTAGCTCTTTGACTTTCTGGTGAGCTGGGGAACTTTCTTCTTTTTTGTGCAAAAGGGAACGATGGAATGTATTGTAGATTTCCAACCTTTAGGAAATTCAAGACGGTAAGACACCTTTCTTATAACCTCTGTGACCTTCTATGACCCTATGCGCCTATGAGCAAGTTTTTGACATGGTACATCCAAAGAAATATTGCGAGCATCCAGGTAAACTTGGCTACCTAATTACAGCACCTTACCAGGCACACTCTTCTTGTCTGCAAAGTCTTTGTAAGTATGTACTGCTCGGTTCAGATTAGCCAAGCAAAATGCATGAGTTTTATGAATGTTTTATAAAAATTCCCTTCCAGGGGGGTTGTCTTCTTCAACAGATGGCAATGTTTCCCAGTTCACATCATACCCATAGCTAGCTTTAAATGGTGACATTGCAGTTGAAGAATGATCTAGAGTATTATAAGAAACTGGGCAAATAGGCAACAACTCAACACAGCTGTCCTGCTCCGCATTAACATAGAATCTCAGGTACTGCTTCAGAACCTGATTAACTCTCTCAGTCTGTCCATCAGTCTGAGGATGGTATGCGTTGGATAAAAATCTCTTGATTCCAAGGTCTACAAGGAGCTGTTTCCAAAAGTTTGATGTGAATTGAGGCCCTCTGTCTGAGATCACCTCCTTGGGAGTACCATGATTCAGAAATACATTTCTCAAAAACAGATGAGCTATCTCTTTAGCTATGACATTCGTAGTAGTTGGGATGAATAAGCCTTTTTAGTGAATCTGTCTGCCACCACCAACACTGCATTGAATCCTTGAAAACGGGGTAGCTCTACTATAAAATCCATGAATAATGACTCCCATGGCTTTTGTGCAATTGATAATGGTTGTAATTGTCCTTCAGGAAGTCCTCTACAAACCATGGTGTGCCCACAGACCTCACATCCTGCCACATATTTAAGACATCACCTCTAAAACCAGGTCATTGGTAAATTCTTTGAATCAGTTGGATCATTTTATTCTTTCCAGGGTGTCCTTCCATGCCTACATCATGGTGCTCGCGCATGACATCCAATCTTAAAGGTCCTTCTGGTACATAAAAACAGCCTTTCCATAATACTATCTGACTCTTTAACGAGTAATACTTTTTGTACCACACACTGTCTAAGTTTTGAATGAGATCATTATTCACATTATAACATAAAGCATCATCATTTTGAACATCCAAAATCTCATCTTAAGGCCCACTAGTACAAGATGAGATAATAATGCAGCAGGATCCTTGGTCTTCAGAAGCACCTGTGTATTAAACTCAGTAATTTCCCCCTCTTCAGGTATCATGCCAGGACGCCAGCTTTTGGAATCTGAAATACATTAATCTTCCCAGGTTTGTAACCAATGTCCAATTCATAATCTGACAGATTAAGTGCCCATAGTGCTTGACGCTGGTTCAATTGCCGTTGGGTGAAAAAGTAAGTCAAGTTTTTACGGTCTGTCAAAACTTTCACTAGTTGCTTTGCCCCAACAGGTACTGATGACAGTGTTTTAGACATTGAACAACGGCCAACATTTTCTTATCATATTAGTATAGTTGCATTTCGCTGGGATAAATTTCTTGGAATAGTAAGCTATGGGATGCAGCCTTTTATCATTCACCTTCTGCAACAAAAACCCCCCAATAACATACCCTGAAGCATCAGTCTTAACCACGAATGTCTTTTTATCATTTGACCATTGACAACGCAGGAGCAGAAACAAAGGCAACCTTCAAGTCAAAAAAAAAAATCCGCCGCCTGAGACCATTTATATGGAACACTTTATTATGTAAGCCGTGTTAAGGGTAATGCAATAGAAGAAAAGTCTTTGATAAAATCCCTGCAAAAACTGTCAAGCCTAAGAAACTACAAACGACCTTCCAACTATTAGGTGTAGGCCAAGATGTGATGGAATTCACTTTGCTAGGTGCCATGGTGAACCCATTCCTGCCCACAACATAACCAAAAATTCAACTTTCCCTTCACAAACTCACATTTTGATAGCTTCACATGCAAGTTGTACCTTCCAAGCTGGTCAAAGACCAAGTTCAAGTGCATAAGTATTCCTCCTACGTCTTGCTGTAGATCAAAATGTCATCAAGGTAGGCTACGCAGAAGTGGTCCAGGTAGCCAAATAGCACCATATTAATCAATTTTTAAAGTTTACTAGGTGTGTTGTACAACCCAAATGGCATCACCAGATGCTCAAATAGCCCAAATCGTGTCTTAAACGCTGTTTTCCACTCATCACCTTCTTTATATCCGTATATGGCTGAATTCAACCTTCAAGTCAATTTTGAAAAAGATTGTAGCTCCAGACAATTGATCACCCAAGTGATCAGTATCAGGTAAGGGATACCGGTTCTTTATGGTTATATCATTGAGCTTCTGGTAGTTTATACATGGGCGTGGTTTACCATCCTTCTTACTAACAAACAATAAAGGTGATGAAAAGAGAGCGGGAAAGTCGTATAAACCCCTTCTCAAGCATCATATCCAGAAATATCTCAGGGCAAAATGTTCCCTCTTATTGCAACTATAAATAGTTCCATGGGTGGGTTGCTTCCCTTCAAGTAAATCAATCGCGTTATCAAAGGATCCATGATCTGGTAGTTGCTTAGCCTCCTCCTCTCCATAAAAGTGAAGCCTATTTTGAGAGATACCCAGGGATCTTTTCTTTGCAAGGCTCCAATGGACCACCCTGATTTACTGTTGCGGACATTTTCAAACCATTATGCTCTTCTAACACACACTCAATGAGCTTATCCTTTATATTAATTGTGATAGAGTTCGTCCATAGTTATGCTGGAGTTTAACCTGTGTCCACCAAAAATACCTAAGAATTACAAGATAGGGTGAACTACACATGACCCAAAACTCAAATTTCATTTTACTTGCCCCAAACATTAAGTCAGTTTGACGTGAGCAGCGGTAAGCTAAAGCCTGTTCATTTCCTAAGATTACTTTTATCAAAGGTTTCTTTTCATGTAAGCCCAGCCTTTTCACTGCACGCTCTGATATGAAGTTCTGTGAGTTTCCACTTTCCAGAAAAGCCATAGTTTTCAAATTTCTCTTTCCAAAATTTAAATTTTAACAAATACTGGATAATACTGCTTATCATTTTTTTAATGAGGAATTAAGGGTATAATGTTTTCCCTTATGGCACTTCTGTTCCCAAAATTCTCTTAGTATGCTAATACCCACTATTAGACTCTCAGTGACCTCAATAACTTTGTTAGGGGTAGCGTGATGGGGTGGTTTCTGATCAAATCTTCTAAGTGACCTTCTACCCTTTTCTGAAATAAACGCTCTCATACCCTCATCTAATTCTGCCCTCTGAAACTTATTTAAGAACTTATGATATTATTCCTCAAAGGTTTTACCTTCCTATTGAAGGTTCATCAAGGCAATCCGTGCCTGTAATCTGTTAACAGTGGAAGCCACTGCAGCTAAAAACTGGCCTTTGAATGCTCCATAATCTTCACACAAATTCTCACTCTCTTCTAAGGCCCTTATAAATCAACCTAGAGCATCACCAGTGATTTATGAGCCAAGTGCCATAATCTTCCGCGCATCATCTGAATAGGTATCAGAATAAGCTTTGAAATACGCCCCAACAGCGCAAGACCTACTTTTACCACAGCTAAAGTTAATTTTTTATGCAAGGGGACTGTAGGGTAAGTCATTTGTGTATAGTTGGCAACACATTCTGTTTTCATCTGACTGGGTCCTACTGCTTCTTTATTGGTTTTTTCATATTGTTTTACTGGTGAATTTATCCACACCAATAATTGGTAACTTTTCATCAAAAAACAAATATTAAAGCTCCCTAATAATAAAAATGCAGTGGGATATTTATTATAAAAAAATGGCAGTCAAATTGTTAGGGAAAGTGTACTACTGAACTGATTGGTGGTAGCTAACAATTAACTATCATAACCAAGGGGTTTAACCCAGTATGACAAGGACACTAGAGTTGTCCAGGTATAAGGAATGGTGGGTAAGCTGGTATGGGAGTCGCTTAAATATATGGTGTTATAAAATTGGCGAAACATAAAAATACGCTGTAAGGGTTTTTGCACAGGGTTCATCCCACTGAGCAACATGACCAATGATATGATTGTTGTCCTTAAAAACAACAGAATAAACTATTTAATAAATACAGAGCACTTGCTTCCGCCACACTCTTTATTTAATATAATAATATATTGGATTCTCCCTGTTCTGCTTTCTCTAAACTATTAGCAATCAAACTTTTTATTCATCTCATCTCATCTATATTGTAACAACTTCAGTTGCTACCACTTTCATGGCTTAGTAATCTGATTCGCCATATCTCATTAGTTCCATTGATTCTTCATTCGTAATATCATGATCGCCTAATTTGAGGCAATTTCCCAACAACCCAGTATTGCCTCACCTAGAGGCGCTCAAATATTCATTACTGATATTAAACTTGGTGGATCCTATCCATTCCACCATCATGACTTAAGGCTTATCGTCCAGTCAAATCAGAATTATGACATTACCCCCCCTTTGATTTGATGATAAGCTCCTATTGCTTATGTTCCTGGAGGAACTTTACATGCACTCAGTTGATGATCCAACTACTAGTGGGGTCTTTGATAGTATATGTGTCAACCCCAGTTTTCTCTATAACTTCTAACGGACCAATCCAGATACTGACCAGCTTGTGTTTCCATCTGAACCCATGTTGGTCATGGAAGAGAACCATGTCGCCTTCCTTGAACTGCGCTAACCCACTTCAACGTGCCTGATCAATGGCCTGATACCTGATCTTCTTGGCTAAGCTGAAGGAATATGCTTCAGTTTGCAATTTGATCATAGTGTTTGTCAGGTTAGTCAAATAGCAGTGGGGTTTCATCCCGCTGGTGTCTTCTACACATGAATAAAGTAACGCCAGAAGAGCTGAGTGTTGGCTGTATAGTAGTTGGAAGGGACTCTTCCCCATGGCAGAATGGTAACTAATGTCATAGGTGAACATGGCAGTGGAAAGGAGAGAGCTCCAATCGGAAGGTCAAACTATTACTAATTTTCATAAGATGTTCACCAAAGTCCCATTCACCTGTTCGACCATACCATTAGATTTGGGGTGGTATGGGGTTATCAGAACCTTTCGAATTCCCACAATCTCATTCAGTTTTGGGAGGATGTGCAAAGTGAAGTTGGTTCCATTATCAGTGAGAATAAACTGAGGGCAGCCATGTCACTGAATAATGCATTCCATCACAAACCTGGCCACAGTAACTACCCCCAAGTCTCATATCACCCTTGCTTTGACCCACCTGGTCAAGTGGTCGATAGCCACAAGAATGTACTTACTCCCAGTTGGCTCCTGTTGGCAAAAGACCAACTACATCAAGGGAAACTGTGTGCCAATCAAAATGTGGTTTCACTACCCGGTATTAAGTCTTACAGCGGAATGGCTTCTCCACTTGACACTGATGGCAACAGAAAATAGTTTTGAGCACATCCAAGCTCATACTTTCCCAATAATACCAGGTGTGCAACAACTCCTTAGTCTTACGCACCCCACCATGTCCAACTGCCTTGTGCATACTCATAATAATTCCCAGTCGTGCTGAGGGGCACAGAAAATTCACTATGGAATTTCCGATTCTCTTGTACAGTTCCCCCATTCCATTGGAAGGTATTTGTTTGCATCTCACATAATGCTTTGATCACTTGAGGCGGTTTGTCATTATAATTTCCGCTGAGCATCTTATTTGTACATCACATCACTGAGGTCCGCCATTTCCACAACAGTTGGCAATCGAGATAAACAGTCAGCGTTCTGATGCTTTGCTCCTGTCCAATGAAGGATCTCAATGTCATAAGCCTGCAGCTTAAGAGCCCATTGAGCCAAACAGCCTTCAGGTTCTTTGAGGTTCTGCAACTAGCGTAATGACGCATGGTATGATATAACTTTAAACTTTATTACATGCAGATAGACTCTGAATTGCTTATACGCATAGATCACTGCTAAGCACTCTCGCTCAGTCACAGTATAATTACGTTCATGGATATTCAGGCTTCGGCTGCAGTAAACCACTGTGTGCTCCTCCCCTTCATCATCTTTTTGTGACAAAACTTCCCCCACAGCGATAAGAGATGCATCCGTCTGTACAATAAATTCCTTTTTGAAAATTTGGGTAGCATAACATGGGTGCACTAATTAGTACCATTCAAAGTGTATCAAAGGCGCATTGGCGCTGTTCCATCCTTTTGAACATGACATCCTTCTTTAGCAGCTCAAACAGCAAAACTCCTATGCAACTGAAATTTGGTATGAAGCGTCAGTAATAACCCACCATTCCCAAAAGCACCTGAATGTCCCACTTACTAGCTGGCTTAGTCGTCTTATGAATAGCTTCCACCTTGGCTGGTTGGGGTATCAGCTCAGTTGCATCCACCACAAAACTGAGGTACTCTAACTGATCCTTGAAGAAGTGACATTTCTGGGGCTTGATCTTGATATTGGCCTCAGCCAGTCAGCAAAATACCTCTTCCAAATGGGTACAGTGCTCAGTGAATGTGCAAGAGAAGAAGTTAATATTGTCAAGGTACACAAGTACATACGACAGCTTCAGATCACCCAGAATGGTGTCCATTGCTCATTGGAATGTAGCCGGGGCATTACATAGCTTTGTGGCATATGAGTTGGTTGGAAAATCCCTTTGGATGTGATTATAGCGCATTTTTCTTGTTCCGTCATGGGCTACTCAAATTTGCTAATAACGGATATCAAATCCATTGTCAAGAAATAGTGGCTACACCTAACCAATCCAGCGCATCATCAATCCATAAAAGAGGGTATGAGTCCTTTTTGGTAATACTATTGAGGTTTTTTAGTCAATTACTACGCGGTTATACCATCCTTATTCTTAACAAATTAGGACAGGTGAAGCCCACGGACTCTTGAATGGTTCAAGCATTCTCTGCACTAACAGCTTGTCAATCTCCGCATTTATGACTTCTTCAGCTGCCCTTGATTGGTGAATCAGCTGAGACCTGATGGGGTGATGATACCCAATGTCCAGCTGATGCACAACCCCCCAAGAGCACCCTAAATCATGATTGTCAACAGCAAAGATCTCTTTTTAATTTTTAAAATAAAGATTCCGCTTGATCTCTTTGGTCTTCCATTAGCCCCATTAAATTTTCACGCAGTACAACTGCCATTACGCCAGTCTGCGTTTCGATTGGCAGGCCAAATTCATCCAACGAACTGAACTCATGAACCTGGAGGACCTCTTCAACTGGGATAAAATGTAAGTACGCCACTATTTGGTGTCAGCGAATTTTGCATTGGTTTATTCTGAGACTTTGCTACCAAGGCTTTGATCTCCCCATGTCCTGAAAGTATAATTCCTGGGGCCACGTGGGGCTCAAGCCGTGATTGCTGATAAGGCCCAATGACCTCCCCCATAAAGCTCAGCAGGCACTTCCACCACTAACTCAGTGTTTATGATTACTTGGTGTCCAGAGGGAATAGATAGAGAACCCACAGCTCTAAGTGGTAGCCCTTGATATTCATAAATTTGATGGGGAAGGGCCTGGGTCTTACGCTTAAGTTGATGATAGCAAGCTGAAACCACCCCATCACCATATGCAAGGTTAATGTGACTCAAGTGTACCGGATCCTTTAGCATTCCACTGGAAGTGAAGTAGATTGGGATCCGCTGCCCCAGAATTTCAAATGTCTCTGCAGTTATATCAACAACAACCCCAAAGTGGCGCATAAAAGCAGTTCTGATTAAAAGGTCATAGTTATTGTTTGGTAGCACTATGGCTGGGGACACAATGATAATTGACCTGAATTGCAAAGGTAGTGCGCTGTATGCTCCTTCAGAGACCGTGCTTTCCGCGCCTGCGGTCCATTGCACCATATGATGCTCCACGTCAGGCTTTAATGCTAGCTTTGCCATCAACTTTGTGGACACTATGTTGAATGGGGCACCCATATCAAATATCGCATGAACTCGGGTTTTTGCTACAGCAATGTCACAGTAATTACACTCAGAATAAGATGCATTCTTATTGTGTAAAACATGGACATTTAACGGATCTCTTTTTCCAAGGAAGCTCATAATACTCTTCCCCACTTTAGGATATCTTTTAACAATAGCGTCCACAGGGAGGGCACTTTTACCCCTTTTAAGAGAAGCGCATCAGCATATGGATCTGTTTCATCAATAGAAAGTTGATTAAACTCTTGACAGGCATAAGGCTTTGGTTGCTCCTGAGGAATGCTTCCACCATGTCCATAGATTGCTCTCGTGTCAGCACATTCATCCCCCCAACCAGCTGCTGATATAGAAAGGCATTTTCATACTGGGTAACTTCCACTGGATGTACTGGGATAGGTTCAGGTGGGACGTTTTGAGTTAGGATAGCGGAAGTAGAGAGTCCCATCTCTACTCTGCTCTGACTTTTCCCTGATTGTACTGTTCCTGCAGTAGGGAATGAACCTGACGATGAAGACAACTTCTGGCCAAGTTCCCAGAGCAACCGCATGAGAAATAATTGATCCTGTAAGATCTGCGTCCATGATTGTTGTGAATTGAACCACCCCAAAAGTTAGGCTGTGGTCGAGCAGTGTAAACAGACCCTTCCCAATAGTTGAACTTCTGGAGGCAACTCCATTTGAGATGATGCGTGTAGTGATAATAAGGCTGGGGGTTATTAAATGGACGCTGAACTGGAAGAGATAACTTCCCCAAATAAGAAGGTCCAGGGGCGGAGAGGATATGGTTCCACTCTATTTTAGGCAGAGGGAAGGTAGCAGATAACCGGCGCAAGATCTGAATGAGTTTAAGCAAAGGTATACCAACTTCTAATTATGGAGCCATGGTATTGAAAAGCTCACAGTATGGTTTCACAGTGGAGGTCAACGCTATGCATACATCTGATTCGGTTAATGTTCTTGCCCCAATTAACACATAGGCTTCCACCATAAAGCGATCAGCAAATGTGGTGAGGGTCTCATTATGCTGAAACTCAATAGTTAAGAGCTCAGCCTTCTGCTGTGCCATTTTCACAGTTCCTCCAAATAACCACAACACAGTATCTTTCACTTTTTGATAGGTAGCGGAACTGGTGGGAAGATAGCAAGTAACTTGGTCAGTGCTTTCGACATCCAAAGTGGATATTAATAATTTGGCTTTACGCTGATCTGAAGCTCCTTCTACTGCAAACTCAAATCTCTTAAAAATTCATAGATGTTCCCATTGCAATTAAATGGAGGCAGCTTATCAATACAAACCTCCTGTAGAAACTCCTTCTTCCACTGGAGCACAGCATCCAAGGCAAGCTTGAGTTCTACATATTCAATGGTTGTGGCATCTCAAAAAGACTCCTTGCCAGAGCAAGCCTGAAAGAACATGGCCAGCGACTAAGGAATGTTGTGGGAATTGTGATTGATCAATGAGCCCCCTGTAGTGAGCACCACTGCTTTAAAATTGGCGGAATTGTTAAGATATGCCATAAGGGTTTCTGCACAGGGTTCAGCCCACTGAGCAACAGGCCAATGATATGATGATCGTTGTCCTTAAAACAACAGAATAAACTATTTAATAAATATGGAGCACTTGCTTCCGCCACACTCTTTAGTCAATATAATAATATATCAGATCCTCCTTTTTTACTTTCTCTAATCTATTAACAACCAAACCTCAAAACATCTCATCTTGTCTATATTGTAGCAACTTTGGTTGCTAACGCTTTCATGGCTTAGTAATCTGATTCACCATATCTCATTGGTTCCATTGATTCTTCATTCGTTAATTTCATGATCGCCTAATTTGAGGCGATTTCCCAACAACCCAATATCGCCTCACCTAGAGGTGCTCAAATATTCATTACTCATATTAAACTCAGCGGATCCTATCCATTCCACCATCATGACTTAGGGCTTATCATCCAGTCATATCAGAATCACAACATATGGTTTTAAAAGGAGAAAGTTGGAAGGAAGTTTCTTGTATCTGAGGTGGTAGATTGGTATTGATAACACTTTAGTAAATAGACTTAATAGTGTTTTAATGATACAGAATAGTTTTATTGACCGCAAAGAATAACCAAATAAATGCCTTGGTTTTATATACCATCCAACTTCCTGGACTTATCTATGCTTAATTGGTTTTAAACGGAGTTCCATACTTCTTTTGAGCTTATAGGATTGCAAATTGCATATGATTTTGAAAGTCAGTGGGAATTGTCTCAGTTTCATTGTAAATTTTTTTGGTGCACTTAATTGACTCAATACTACTGCAATTGAGGTAATTTAAATAATTAATCAAACATTTTCACTACAATTATTTCATTTAATATGATTATTTGATCTAACTTTATCACATATCCTCTTGATCTGATTGATGATATTTGTAGTGTCAAGAATTCCACTAATGTCATGATTTACCCTGAAATGGTGTAGATTTTCGTAGGGCTGAATTGCCAACTGCATCACTATACATGCATCAAATTTTTATAGTACTTTCACCACCAACAGGATCTGTGTTTCCTGGTAAAAATTTTGGCGTAATCATCCAAGGTCTCATCTCTCCTTAACTGGTACCCATAAAATTCTGTTTACAGTTTGCTATTCTCAAAGGACTTCCAAACTCAAGAATGATAGCTTTTTTGGCGTCACTGCAAGTCCAGCTGTTTCTATTTAGATGGGCAACATCAGATTTTAACAATTGATGTTCAGGCAGTTCATTAAAGTTACTTCTTTGTCAGTCACTTAAACCGAATAAGCTCATTTTAGTTGGTTGAAAAACGCAGGTGCGTTATCCTATTAAAAATTGTGCACTTTTGGCGTATTCTAAAATTCTTCTGACGCCCCACTTGCAGGGGATTTTTGCCCAATGACTCAAATACCCATAGTAGTAACTTTGGGTGTCTTTTCTGAAATTTATAATTAATGATATGGCCATATTTTTTGATAGTCATGCTTTTCTATCTGTAATTTTGGTCATAATATCATCAGCTTCGTTTGCCCCTAATTTTGCACTATACATTTGTAAATCTCTAAGTCTTCCTTGTTCATTAACATGTGTGATAATTCTCTTTGAATCTGACGAATGCACTCTCTATCCGCTTCATGATCAGCTTTCAGAAATTAGACTTCCTTGATACGCTCAGTTTCTTTTGTCTTCAAAGAGGTGACCTTTTCATTAAGCTTGTTGTTGGCTTTTTCAACTTGGTCAATCTCTTCCTTGGCATTCGTCACCCATCCCTTGATGTAGTGAGATTGGCCTATGATGCTGAATATAGCACATTCTTATTTGAGGTCTCTAGTTCCATCAAAGCTTCTTTAGTTTGTTCTTTTAAGACAAGCTGGATATCTTCTTCGATTAAAATTGGTATGAGAACTTAGCTATAACTGTAGTGAGCTTTTCAATGTATTTGGTCTAAAAACTCAACTACCCTTGTAGTGAGCACTAATGTTAAAACTGAAATCTAATGGCTAGCAACCTTCTCCTCTGGAGGGAGCTTTAATGTTAAACTCTGAAGCTTTGTCTCTTTCCTGATTATAGCTCGCTTAAGCTCTCTAGGTTTCTTGCATAGATTATATGTGCAACCAATATTAGTTGAAAAATAGTCTGATAAATTATTTGGGCGATTGATACTAGTATGAAGACTAGGTCTCATTTGAGCGTTCCACATTAAATATTTTTTCTACTCAGGGTACTCCTTACAAAAAGTCACAATATTCCTTCAACCCATTGGTGAAGGTATATATAAGCTCTCCAGATAACAAAAGAATTTCCCTACCTTTAACTTCTCCTTTGGAGTGGGCAGCTTCTGGATTACAATAGAACTTAACCCACTAGCAGTAGTTTCAGCAGTTCTAAGGGAAAATCTACTCTTAAGACTTGACTCCTAATTCTATATTAGAGGTCTCTCCTTGGACTTATCCAGTAATACAGTACAGTGGCCAAGTTGGTGAAACTTCTATTTCTTCCTCACTCTTGACGCAGGAGCCGCAGAAAATTTAAAATTAGAATTTAGCTAAGGGATATTTGATCCCTTATTTTAATCCCAAGAGTACCGAATATGTAAAAAAAATGTGTACTAAACTAGATATTTTATTATCTACAAGGCCTCATTTTTTTCTTCCTTATTAAAAATAATTACCAAGGGGATATATAGGGGATTTGGCGCCCAACTACTCTGTTGGTGCTTTATTGTAAACGGCAGCTGTCACCACTGAATTAACCCTTCATGAATCGCTTCAACAATAAATGAGGCTTCCACTCATTCATACACCTAGTCAGGATCCAACGCCAACTAAACAACAATCTGCTATGGGTTGGATAGGATGTAACTTGTCCCAAAGCCATCACCCAATCCCAGTGGAGTAACCTTAATAAGCTAGCAACCTAATTGAGTAATGGGTCTCTTTACCCATTATCAGCAGGTCACATTGCCTAAAAATAAAAACCGCAAGTTGATGACACCAAAAACGTTGTCAACGCCCTGCAACTACTTAATATATCCTTAATTGATAGGTGACAAACCCCAACTGACTTCTACAAGTAATTAAGTTATCAATGTGAAAATGACAACCTAATTGCTTGTTTACTGTCAGTGATCGTTCCTGATGAAGCATTAGTGATCTGGTGTATCAAAAACCTGGCAGAATACTTGATTTTTGTTAAGCTAACCCATCAAACATTTGAAATTATATTGAATGATAACTCCCACATCCATCAGTGGGACTCATCCCCTAGCGGATAAGCAGACTTTATATAATAAGATTAGGCGGGATAGTATGGTCATATCTAAAATCACAACAGATACATTGGCAGGTGAAAGGGGGGGTAGGTTACATCACTTATATCCCTTCTCCCACGGAGCTTCCCCATGACTTTCCCTCCGTGCTTGTGTCATTTAGAGATATTTGATATGGAGAAAGACCATCATCTCCTGCCCCATTTTGCATATGACTTGGCTTTCCTTTTAATTGTGGATATGGTGAATATCAATTTCCCATTATATCCCTAGACTGAAAAGGAGTACAAAGCGTTGGAAATTTGGTTAAAGGATATGCTGGAGAAGGGCTGAATATTCCGGAAGTCCTCATTCATTGCTTCCCCTATTGTTTTTACATAAAAAACCTGAAGGTAAGCTGCATCCTTTCGTAGACTATGGCCATTAATAATATTCCCATGCATGACTCTTACCCACTTTTTTGAACAGACCATTAGCATAGTTATTACAAAATCCTGGGTGTTCTAAAAGCTTGACCTCATGAACGCTTTCAATCATGTCTGGGTGGCGGAGAGCCAGGAGTGGCTTACATACTGTCAGACAATTACAAGTCCAATATTGTGATTAGAGCTTTTCAGAGGTAAACAATGATAATATCGGCTAAAAGACCCTGGACACTTCTCGGTGGAATTCCTTAAATAGAGTAATACTTTATAAATATGTCTCAGCCAAATAGCACGAGTTTGAGTAGTCAGATTGCACTGACCATGCGGCAGAATCAGGTGCTTTTACCCAAGGTTCCTCCACAGCCCACTTACTGTTTACTTCACACACCTAGGCGGAGACCACCCCCTTTTATTGAGTTGGAGGGGTCATTCTAGGTGCAAATATTTTCCCACCCAATGATTGGATCAAATATTAAATCCTTACCTCACATATTTTTCCTACCTGCCATTAACTCTCCATCAGCTGTTTTGTTAAAGCGAGGCGAGTTTTTAATAGCTCTGATAGGTTGAAACCCAATATCCCCTAATTCAGCTATTCCTAGACTAATCTGCAACCTGTGCCTCATTCACTTCGAGCCTTGATACAAATTAAATACTAAGCATTAAGATATCAAGGGGGTGTCACTTTTCACTTCTCCTATTGAATATAATAAAAGCTTAAAAGATCAATAATTTATTATTTTTAAAGTTGATATATTTGTATAAAGTTTCTCAAAAAAAACCCCTTGCGTAAATTATTTTAGCAGTAGAAAGCGTTACTTCTACTGCCACAAAAATTGATCAAATTCAGTGTTCAAAAGCAACCGCAAGCACCTAAAGCCTTTCATTCCAACACAGCCTTTTGAATGCAAAGGTATATCTTTCAGTTTCGCATTATGTCCTTCAATTTAAAAACGCGCCTGCTACCTTTCAGTATATGATTGATGATTTTTGGGAGATCTTCATTTCACTTGTGCGGTGGTGTACATTGACAACATCCTCATGAACTCCCCACTCAAAATAAACATGCAAAGGAGTTGTCAGCAGTTTGAGCTGCGCTGCAGAAGGTTGATCTTTATGTGAAACCTTCCAGGTGTGAGTTCTTTAAGGAGGATGTCACCTTTTTGGATAATCTGGTCTTAAAGAACGGGTATAACCTTCTCTTAGAAATTTATAGACCATTCTCTTGTGGCCCACGCACACCATGCAAAAGCATCTGCAAAGTTTCCTGGGTACCATCATCTTCTTGAAGAAGTTTCCCCTGCGCTCTTGAGATTGACAGGCAGCTTCATTCTCTGACAGGGAATAACGTTCCCTTTAAATAGAGAAATAATGCCAAATTCATTTGATGCAATCAAGGAGGCGTTTGTGGCGATCCCTATTCTAAAACATGCTGACCCATCATGGCCTTTCATAGTGGCATGTGATGCCTCTGCAGCTGCAGTGGGGGCTGCTCTGCTTCAGGAGCAAGATGAGGTAGAACATCATGTAACCTAATTCTAGAGTAAGTTCTCTGCCTCAAAGAAATCCTTGGGCATACATGACAAAGAGATTTCTGCTGTGTCATGGTCGCTTACCCACTTGCGGTACCTTCTTCAAGGAACGCGTCATGAGCTAGTATCAGGATGAGTACCAGGCCTTAATGCTTTTTGGAATCCACAGAAGTTGGCGCATTCTTTAAACTTGGACGTATCACGACCTGTATAGCTTTATATATAACTACAAATTTTTGAAGGGGGCCCTATATGTACTTTCTGATTTGTTGAGCTGTAACCCCTCTTTGAGCCCTATGGAGGAGGATACTCAGGAGTTGATTAAGGTGGTCCCAACAGCCCAGATCTTAGCTATTTCTCCTCTAGCAATTTCTGTGTGAAACTGGGCTCTGGAGGCACCTTTAGTTTCTCAGGTACTGGCTGGGCAGATCTACTGCTTGGAGGGTTTGAGTTGTTTGACCAGCTTCTCCTGCCACTCATAAGTGGACACACTATCATTGACTAAGGGGACAATTTTGTTCAGGAAAAAATGTTTGGATTGCTCCCCAACTTTGCAATAAGGTAATCTGCGCTCATCATGACCCCCAGCAGTGGGACACCCAAGGAATAAAAAGTGTCTTGATATGGTAAAGTGGTCACTTAACTGACCGGGAATCTCTAAGGATATAATGGCTTGGATCATCAATTACATTATGTGCATGCGAGCCAAGTCTGATAGCCAGGTAGGAATTGTCTCCTTTATCCCCTGCAGCAGGCACAAGAGCCATGGATCTCGTTATCCATTGAGTTCAATGTTAAGCTTCCTAGTTTCATGAATTTTAAGCTATCATGATGGTTAAGGACTTCTTTACTAAGTTTTTCCTTTTTATCCTTTGCCTTTCAGCTAACACTTTTACAGAAACAGCCCATTTATTTGTTCATCATGTTTTCTCTATTTTCAGCCTCCCGCAGGAGGTGGTGAATGACCATGGGAACCAGTTTACCGCACATTTTTGGACTGCCCTTATGGCTATAATGAAGGTCAAGCCATGCTATTCCACTGCGTACCATCTTAAGTCTGACATCCAGTTGGATAGGGTCAACCAGATCCTCAAGCAGTACCTTTTCTGTTATGCATCTTTCATGAAAATGTATTACATGCTCATTTAGATGAACTTTAAAAACTAGAATATATGACCTGATCATTGGAGTAACGCCACTGTGGAAGCTATCAAAATTGCAACAAATAAACTTCGAGGTGATCAACTGACATTTCAAAACTCTCCTGAATACGTTGGATTATCTGATAAAGATATGTCATTTTGGGGTATTCTGAATCTACCATAGTAATTAGAAAAGATTTTGTCTACTGTAATCCTCCACATTCTGCTGCCTCCTTCCGGAAATTGATATATCCTACTCAATCCAAGACTTTTATCCAAGCTATAGTTATCCCCAGATTTTAATCAATAAAGGAATTTTTTCTCGTAACATTGATCTTTGCCTAGTGTTACTAGAGATATTACCTGCCTTCTAGCAGAAATTTGCCTTGATTAAGATCCCTTTTCCATCAAGAGAATTGCTTAGTGACCAAAAGTCTACTTTAAGATACCGCTGGAGCTATAAGTGACTAATACTCGCGTAGCCTTCAAATTATAACAAAAAATACAATACTGGTGCTTTCTACCAGTTCTTTAAAGCTACCTGGTGAATACATACTTCACTTGAACAATACTAGCGACAACAGCCATACAGATATTGAGGAGAATATGAGCTTGAGCAGGTGGGTAACTTCCAATAATCAAGCTATTCCCTGCGAGCACTTGAGAGCTTGAGTTCAGAGCGTTGATGACCCTGACTATTAAAGCCCCTGATGCCACCCTTTACCAAATTAGACTGCTGAAGTCGCTGACACTGTTGCAGCTTTACTGTCTAAAACCCTCACCTCTGTAGGGCTATCCAGTTGTGGTCACTCCGCTTGAATTGTTCTCAGTTTGCAACACCTGTATTCCTCATACAACCTTCTTAGTACTGAAGTAGAGGTGTCTCAGACCGAGACTATATCCATCTATTCGCTCACCCTGCCATTTACCAGCAAATACAAGTACTAAGTTACATTACATAGAAATCCAATAGAAACTTGATTTCACCAATGAGATTCATACTCAACTTATTGAACTGTATGAATCTCATCCAATTTTGGTTAAGATAATCGCAATGCAATCCTGGATGATCGCCAAGAGATCAATGAGGCTCAAAACTTTTTAGCCCATATTGATAACCGAGTTATCCATCACTTACATGGCTAACTCACTCAGCAGATGACCCATGCACCCACTGACTTAGAACAGTGAGTGGAACGCACTTTGGCTTAACTTATCAAGTGAAATTCTAAGAATCATAAACCACTGATTCTTGAATCGCAGGTTTAGTGACCCAAATTTAACAACTGAGTGAGAGGTCGCTGTTGGGATTTTTGATATTCCCAGCCTGCTAGATTACCTGGTATTGTTAGGGGAAAATTCCTTATGGCGAAGTGAATCAGAAATCAGTTGGCCCAAGTTTTGGAGTAACTACGTTCAGGGGATTTTAGGATATTCTCCTGGTCATATCCATTGGGATCAATCCAGATGAATACTTAAGATCTCATTGGGCAGAGTTGCCAACAAAATAGGGGCATTTGATAGTGATTAACTATCAGGTGTACCAATTGGGATCAGTCAGGTTTTATCACCAACTGATTGGGAATGAATAACAAGTTGTGAGGCGAGTGATGCCGCCTGCAACTAATGAATCAATCAGTTGGTTAGTGACCTGCCATAATGGGTATTAAGTCCCATTTCCTAAGCAGGTCACTAGCCAAATTATGGTTAGTTTGCTTAGATCGAGAGGAAAACATCAGGGACATGTTTTCCAGCTCTTTCCATTTGAGGTCTCAAGGATGTCCAATGACGGAATCCTAGCCAGGATGGGGAAGACCATCGCTACCAAGATGAGGATGGGTGATTCAATGGCAACAGCTTCCGTTTCATCAAAGAGGTGTCAACCAAGGGCTGGACAGCCAAATTCCCCACTATATATTTTCCCTAGGATTTACTATAATAAAAACATCATTTACAAGAACAGTGTTTACAGTATATACATATTCAATTCATTGTATAGTTAGACTATCAGCTTCTATTGTGTTGTTCTGTCTCAACGATATTATTGCAGAGGGCAATAATTGGAAGACTCTCAGAAAGAAGAGTAAAAATTGAGTGGGGATTTAGAGAAGAAGGAGCCACAATCAGGGATAGCTGCCAACTGTGTGTTGGGCCAAAAGAGATTGTCACTGGGGTATCTCAGCGAAGATCAGGTGGACAAGAGCAAGGGAACAAATTCCTACAAGTATGACATCACAAGTATATAATTGGGAATACTGGCTGAGCGTTGGGTCTTAATATAATTCATACTCAACTACAGATAATAGTCTTTATACTATTATCAATTAATAATTCATTCTATACAATGTGACAAAGTGCATGAGGAAACTGAACCTGTGCAGTAAAAAGGTTACTGGGTTGCTTGCCAATAACAACTAAGAGTAAATTTTTACAAGTTGGTGCTCACTACAGGGGTAGTTGAGTTGAAGAATATAGAAAATAATGTTCAATGAAGATGTTTTCAATTTTGTAAATAAGTTACTGAAGGAAGTAACGAATATAGAACGTGAAGAGTATCACGTTCAGTGGCGTTCACCCAGCTCAGCAGTGGAGCTCCAAGTGAGGAAAAATGAAGATACTTAAGTTTAGGGAAAAGAACTTACAGCCTAGATATGGAACTACATAGTGCTGCAAGGAAACCAGTTTCACCGAGCATCTACTTGAGATGAAGAGAAACAGCAGGGCCAACTTGGGTTGGAATTGGGCCCGCTGGAAATAGTCCCAATAAACAGCAGGGCCAACTTGGGTTGAAATTGGGCTCACTGGGAATAGTCCCGAGGAACAGCAGGATCAACTCAGGTTGAAATTGGATCCGCTTTAAATAGTCCTGAGGAATGAGTGTTTAGATGAGGCATTGGATGAAATAGGAAGCAATCAATCCGGAAAATTGGATTGCTATACCAATGAAGATATGAAGACAAAACCAGAAATGATTAATCCAAGATAGTGGAGAAAATCATTTGTTCAATAACACTCAATTAATGGTCAGAAGTTACTTGAGACGAGTTCATCAATTCAGGAGAAATTTGGATGAAGCTAATGAGGCTATAACGACCTGTGTAATTAAGGATAGCCACAAAGGCTGAAAATCATTTTCAGGAGAAAAACGATCTGGATAATCGGATGAAACTGTTTGCTAATGGTATATGAGGATCCAAAGCATCAGTTGCTGAAATAAGAGATGAAATTAGGACCTTTTGGACGAATAACCAGTCGGGATTAAAGGCCTAATAACTAAGAGTATTGCCAAAAGTTGGTAAGTATAGTCTATACGTGAAGAAACAGCGCTGCTGGTTGTATAGTGTGAGAAGGTCAATACTAATCAGAAGTAATGAGCCTAAGAGAAAATGGTTTCAATGTTCCCAGAGGACCTCTGAATCATTAAATGGTTATGTCCTGAGATTTTGGTCAAGTCCTAGAAGAGGACCACTGAACTAAATGTTTGGTTAAATCTTAAGAGGATAAGATTTTGAACCATTATAACTGGTAGTTTTAAGTACCTAGGACCCAGTTTGGAAAAAGGGGAAAAGAAGGACCTCTGAACCTTTTAGTAAGTTGCAAATCCCCTGCAAAAGAAAAATACAAAAAAATATAAAAATATTAAGATATTGATTTTATGTTTAAGAGTCTCAGACCTAAGAAATGATGAGAAATCCTGATGGCTGAATGGAGGAAATTCCACTCTCAAGGAGATGAAATTATCAGCTGGGGTAACTGAGGGCATCAACCTATTAATTGATCAAGAGCAACTCGCTGATCTGTTGAGCCGCCAGCAAGAGGAGATGCTCAAACTATTCAAAAAAATTCAGGAAGTGTTCGCTCAGGATGACCATGATTTTGGGATGCGCACGAGACATAATCTACAAGGTTGACACTGGCAAAAATTTACCAATAAGGATGAGACTGATCTGACAATCAAAAGCTGCTGAAGAGGTAGTGGAGGATGAAATCAGAAAACTAGTGAAGCATGGACTTCTAGTTCCATCGTCAAGTCCCTGGGCGAGTCCAATACTGATAGTGAAGAAGAAGGATGGATCCAACCGGGTGGTGATTGACTACCAAAGGCTGAACAAAATTATAAAGAAGGATTCATATCCCCTACCGAGGATTGATGATGCACTAGATTAATTAGGAGAAACAAAGTATTTCTCCACGATGGATCTGATCTTGGTATATTGGCAGATTGACTTGCCAAAGGAAGACCAGGGAAAATGCGCAATTATTACCACGCAGGGGCTATACCAACTGACGAGGATGCCCCAGGGTCTATGCAATGTGCCTGCAACATTTCAGAGGGCCATGGATGTGATATTAAGCGATTTGAGGTTGTCATGCATCCTGGTATATCTGGACAATATAAATGTGTTCAGTAGGATGTTTACTGATTAACTACACCACTTGGAAGAAGTATTTAAGCAACTGTCCATGGCTAACCTGAAGATCAAGCCAAGGAAGTGCCACTTCTTTAAGAAAGAGTTGGAATACCTGGGATTCTTAATCAACTCAAGTGGATTGCAGCCGCAAACTCAGAAGATAGCAGCTATAGAGCGTATGGCTGTACTGAAGAGTGTCCAAGACATCTAAGTGTTTTTTAGGATGGTCAGATACTATAAAAGATTTCTTATGAACTTCACCCAAATACCCAAGCCATTATTCCATTTATTAAAGGATCCAAAAAAGGATTTGTATGGAATGAAAAGGCCCAGGACTCCTTCAATGAGTTACGCTGGTATTTGATAGATTCATCAATCCTGAAATATCCAAATTTCAATTGGGAGATTATCATTCAAACCAATGCTTCATTGATGGCAATTGGTGCCATACTGAGCCAAGTAGATGAACTTGGGTATGAACATCCAGTGGCGTATGTGAGCTGGACACTCTCAGCTGCTGTTGGAATTTTTGCCCATATTCCCAGTCTGCTAGATTACCTGTTATCGCTAGGTGAAAAATTCCTAAGGCGAAGTGAATTGGAAATCAGTTGACCCAAATCTTTGGAGGAACTACGTTTGGGGGATTTTAGGATATTTATCTAGTCGTATCTGTTGGGGATCAATCTGGATGAATACCTAATATCTCATCAGGTGGAGTGGCTGACGAAATAAGGGCATCTGATAGTAATTAACTATCAGGTGTACTGATTGGTATCAGTCATGTTTCATCACTGACTGATTGGGAATGTTTAATGAGTTGCGAGGCGAGTGACGCCGCCTGCACTAGTGAATTGATTGGTTAGTGAAGTGACCTGCCATAATGGGTAAAAAGTCCCATTATCTAAGCAGGTTGCTATACAGTTATTGATGATTCACTTGGATGAGATGAAAATGTTAATGATACATTTTTGGCTCTTTCCATTGAGGTCTCGAGGAAGTCTAATGTCAGAATCCTAGTCAGGATGGGGAAGACCATCGCTGCTGAGATGAGGAAGGGTGATTCAATGGCAACGGCTGCCATTTCATCAAAGAGGTGTCAACTGAGGGTTAGACAGCCAAATCCCCTATAAATTCCCTAAAATTTACTATAATAAAAAAACAACAAAAACGCTCACTGATTGACACACTTTTGGTTGGAGAAGAACTAATTAAGAACCTTATTAGTTTGACTGTAGATTTGTAATAGTTAGACTATCAGCATCTAGTGTGAAGATTCCATCTCAAGAATATTATTGCAGAAG